>NQII01000874.1:32770-69150 GCA_002778355.1 Clitarchus hookeri
AAAAAAAAATGTATTATTGAAAATTTGTTATTAAAAATGTATTATAAAAAATGGTAAATAAAAATTTATTTTAAAAAAATTTTATTTCCGGAGGTTTCCCGTACCCGCTCCACACCTAACTCATTCCAACAGCTTTGTAGGTGCAGTCCACCATATTGGTAGGCTTCACAACCACCGTCCACCATTTTGGTCGGTGTAGTTCGGAATATTAGTAAGTGCAGGCACAACCATTTTGGTCGGTGCATTCCAATATATTGGTAGGAGCAGCCATCCGCCATCTTGGTAGGTGCAGTGCGCAATCTTGGTAGGCATCACATCTTCCGTCAACCATCTTGGTTAGTGAAGTCCGTCATCTTGATATTGCAACTATCCGCAATCTTGGACGATTGAGTACGCCATCTTGATTCCGACCGCCATATTGGTAGGTGCAGCCGTCAGTCATCTTTTTAGGTGCAGTCCACCATCTAAGTAAGTGCAGTACGCCATCTTAGAAGGTGTAGTCCACCATCTTGGTAAGCATCTTAGCTGCCGTATACCAACTTGATTTTTCGTTTGTCATTTGTTTATACATTACTGGAGATTGTCTCTAACCTTTGTTCGACTGCCATATTGGATTTCATATGTTTTTATCACGTAGGTGGCGCTAGTGTTTTAATTTACCCACCAGTAGAGTTGTCGATTTAACCACCAGGCAGCAGACATATTTGATTACGATTTTTAGTATAGGTGGTGCTGTCGGCACCCACCATGTTAAGATTCTATTCTCAACAAAGATATGGCATTAATTTCTTGATTTCACTGCCAGGTGAGCTGCCAGCACCCGCTCATTCTGATGATTAGCAGCCAAGTGAGCATTCGACACGCATATTTATAGCCATAAGAAAATCTGCAATTTTTCATTTCTATTTTTAAAAAAAAATATTTTTCCAATCAGCAGTATACCTACAAGCATATATCATTAAATGTAATTTTTTTGTAAAAAGAATTTAAATTAAAACAGACCAAAAAGTTTTAATGATAATTAAATTACCATTGAAATTTAATATTTATTCTGTTACCCCACACCCCACCACTTCAGTCCGACCATTTATTCACCAAAGCTTAATCCCTTATCACTACCGCTCTTGTTTTCAGCATTGTCCGCCAGAGCGTGCTAATGTGGANAGCTTAATCCCTTATCACTACCGCTCTTGTTTTCAGCATTGTCCGCCAGAGCGTGCTAATGTGGAGAAAGTATTTAATGGGAACAATGTCGACCCTCGGCACAGTTCCTCGTCTGATACCAGAGGTGACAGATCGCTCTCACCCCTCGTCTTTTAGCATTCAGGCCGGTAATTTCAGATATTTAATTCCATCAGGCCGCAGGATATTACTAAGCTGGCACGTAATACCCTTATAAATTACCACGAAATTAAAAATCTTCTCAAATTTGGAGTATAGGTTCGGGCCAACTAGTCTCTGGAGGAATATGTAACCTCATAAAATACAGTACTAAAACTTAGTTTTTTTTAAATTTATAATTACTATATATATTTACATTTTTTCAGTACATCACTGAACGAAGAATTAATCTTTTCAGGACCTCGTACGTAAGTGNTTACTATATATATTTACATTTTTTCAGTACATCACTGAACGAAGAATTAATCTTTTCAGGACCTCGTACGTAAGTGAGACGCAATCATACGAAAAAAAAAAAGAGAAAATATGTTATGCTAATTTAAAAAATTCTAGCGCCAGAAATCATGAGAGAATGCAGGATTCCTTTTCACAGGCGACGGAAAAACACCTGTAAAATGCCATGACATTATTTATTTAACAACTATTTCACATGGAAAATTACTTAAAAACTTGCACGCCACACGGCCTAAGAAAACACTCCCCAGCCAGAACAGAAGTATGTTTCTGAGCTTCAACGTCAGCTTACGACATTACGAGGGGTGGGGTGTGTTATATTTCTTCACGTACTTATAGTAGCCCCCTGTCAACTTCATGATTTTAACAAATATAGAAATTCCATAAATCGGCACATCTCCTGCTGTTATTAATCGACGCCTTCTTTATAACATTATATTTAATCACCAAATTCAGCTTACCACTAATAATATTTACAGTTTTTGCTGGGTACAATTCTCAACACATTGCAAGCTCGAGCCCATTCCCGCCCGTCAGAGTGCATGTGAGGAAACTTCCAATATGACTGTTCACCGTTAATTTTCACAAGNCTCGAGCCCATTCCCGCCCGTCAGAGTGCATGTGAGGAAACTTCCAATATGACTGTTCACCGTTAATTTTCACAACCCTAATCAGGCATTTTACAGCACCTACAAACACAACCCATAAACATCAAATCAGATGGACTTGAAATGTAATACCTATAACTTTGCTTTACACTCGATATATCAGACTGACTCCCTCCACATCAATTCGTTACAGCCCCATCCAAGCCTCATTTCATCATTATTGTCGCTCAATATTACACATTGGTATTTGGCGATTTTTGAAAGCACAAAAATTTCGTGGTGGGCAGCCTACCCACACCAGTACATTTTTTTTAAAGGGAGACAATGGTTTTAAGTTGAGAGAGAGATTTTAAAGGGATGAACGTAACTCTAAAATGTCATGGTCTCCATAATGAGTGCTTTCAAGACGTCACGCACGTTGGAAACACCATTTTTGAGTACTTCAAAATGTCTAGAAATGGCTTTCTCAAAACGTTGTATCTATAAATACACTCGTCAGATACATACGTAACTACTCAGGGGCCCTGCATTAAACATTCCTACAGACTTTCCACCAATAAAATAATAGGGTCACCGCTGAAAGTCTTATAGGTACACGTAGTGCGACAAGAACACTGCACGTCAGTTCAGAGCCTTGCGCTTAGCGGCGATGGCATACTTGATGTGCGTGGCAATGTCGCCCTTATCGCTCCTGCGCCTCTCGTTCTCAAACGCGAAAAAAGCTCCAGATAGGCGGGAGCCTTATCTGAAGTTATTTTTAGAATGTAACTTACCCAACACTGCAATAACCGTCATTAGGTTTTTCAAACCTGCGGGAGACAATGTTCTGTGTGAGACGAAATTTGAAATCATAGCGATGCTTTTAGTTGAGAAATCGTATATTTAGGTTTAGTTTCACGTGTCAAGCGTGCGTAGATGTGAGAAAGGAGAGTTTTCATAATAAATTTAATTTTACGATGATGTTACTGTAGTACTTTCTTATTCCTAGTTAAAACACAGCGTTGGTGTGCGAGGTACACTTGTCAGCTTAGAAAGCCATCCACGGATATGGCGACCGTCATTTGACCCGGGAGGGGCCAGGCGAGGGAAAGGCGAAGAGGCTTTTGACATACGGCGACAGTTGAAAGCCGCGGATTAGCCGGGCGACCGGTCCACACAGCTCGGCGAAACCTTACGTCGCCCAGCTCATTCTAGCGACACTGCCTGGCCGATTTCCAGCATCCCAACCGGCTCTAACTCCCAGAATTATTATTGACTTCTCACGATTACGTGCATACCAATAGTGGAATAATACTGTTACAAACTGCCAAAGGCGTAGCCAAGCTCACGAGATATGGTGTTCCTAATAAACAATAATTAAATTGCATTTCCTAATTTATTAACAATTTTGGAAAAATACATTTATAAATTATTTATAGAACACATCTGTATCTCTACTATTAACACTTACAATTTTTACAAGTGAAAGCTGTTTATATGCTAATTTCAATTATAATTACAGTTCTAATCACTGTCTTTATGATACCCATGGTCACTTAATCTTCGTTCATTCATTACAAATACACAATCAAAATGTCCACTCCCATACATTAACATCATTTCAATGTCTATCATTCAAGAAACTAGTCCCACTTTCTTACAGTCGTGCCAGTCGATCCCGATTTCTGCGCTCCCCAATAGTTGCACGCCGCACTTGCTGGCCACTATGCCGTAGCCCGTCGTCTCCCAGATCCCCTACGTCATCGCACACGCCCGGCACTAATGGACATGCAATACCGCCGACACACAGGCATGCCGCAGCTTATATATCTGCGGTGACCTGGTCCAGAAAGTTCATGGCATCTCGAGTCTCACCAATGGAGGTGACGACCAGAAAATTCGTGCAATGGCTCTCAAATCGTTTGCTCTTCCAGCGAGCAGAAGTGACGTCATTCACGTTAGCGTAATCGCTGCCTGTGCGGTGGTCCCCCTCCCCACCAAAGGCCATCAACGATGTCATTGTGCGGGTTAATATTACTTTGTGGGGGGGGGTAGTACGTGGTTCGCGGAGGCGAAACAGCCTCGCGTAACAGAACAAACTGGCACAATTTATAAAGTGAATTTAATTTCGGAAAATTATTCCATCAATTTAATACAAAACAATACAGTTTTACTCATATAAATAAGTATCATCGATAAAAGAATATCCAAAACAATCTTCAGTTTATGAAGTGTGGTGTCACAGTTCACCTGTTTGGTGACATCCCTGTCATTTGAATTTATTCGTCCGTTTCGTGTCTTCGGACACTACTGTTTTGATAAACTACTTTCAAAACCGTTACGAAAGTTTCGTCAACCGTTTTTAAACATGTCTGCTGTGCAAGTATAAATATTAGTATACCGGGTGAGTCACCCGCGCCTACTTTTCCGTATCNGTTTTTAAACATGTCTGCTGTGCAAGTATAAATATTAGTATACCGGGTGAGTCACCCGCGCCTACTTTTCCGTATCTATGCAACCCTCACACAAAACAACCCATCTAACTAATCATCTGTCGTAGCAGAACAACACGCGCGCGTTGATTTATTGTCGTCGGTACAGTAAGCGGTGAACGGATGGTGTTATGTCAGCAATGNGCAGAACAACACGCGCGCGTTGATTTATTGTCGTCGGTACAGTAAGCGGTGAACGGATGGTGTTATGTCAGCAATACGTTAAGAACCAGTCACTTTTCAAAGAATGCAGATCCGTTCATCGTGTTGAAACAGATTATTACGATGTTTACCGAATACGTTGGTACTTGACGATTGCGTCCTTATTAACACACGTCTNGCAGAACAACACGCGCGCGTTGATTTATTGTCGTCGGTACAGTAAGCGGTGAACGGATGGTGTTATGTCAGCAATGCGTTAAGAACCAGTCACTTTTCAAAGAATGCAGATCCGTTCAACGTGTTGAAACAGATTATTACGATGTTTACCGAATACGTTGGTACTTGACGATTGCGTCCTTATTAACACACGTCTNCGTGTTGAAACAGATTATTACGATGTTTACCGAATACGTTGGTACTTGACGATTGCGTCCTTATTAACACACGTCTGCCTCGCTTCTAGCCACTGTGTCTCTTCGTGTGACATGAAAACACAGTCACCGCTTACTGTATTCACGACAAGGAACCAACGCGCACGTGCTGTTTTGTAGCGATTCTCTATCTTCGCGCCGCTGATTGGTGCAGGCTGACAATGGCGTCGAATGTTCAGCTAACAGGCGCCGTAACGAGTACGTGCACATGGCACAGGACTCGGCTACACAAGAGACAACTATTTTACAGGGGAGATGTTTTGTTAGATGGGTAGTATTGTGTGCGGGTTGCATACATAAGGAAAAATAGGCGTGAGTGAATCCCACGGTATATTAATATACGTCAGTATGTAATAAAATTTGATTGCTTCGTTTCTAAAATTCTAACCCCAACGCATAGCTGGTGTGAAAATCTTCACCCTCCTCAGCAATACTCTTACAGATTCGTGTCGTCTTAAATATTTTACTTCAATCATTTCCTAAACGTTTAGCGTAGTTGAAAAAATATAAATATATTATTTATACATTTTTATCAACCTAGCTTGAAAAGGAATGATAACTTCCATTATAGAATTATCAGTTTTCTAGCTATGTCTTCTGTTTCACAGGTCCAATTAAAATGTTTGGCACGACAGAGTTCAAATAATTAGATTCTCAAACGTTCCAAATGCGTTGCAGTGTCACTGCCTTCATTAATTTCTAACAGNGACAGAGTTCAAATAATTAGATTCTCAAACGTTCCAAATGCGTTGCAGTGTCACTGCCTTCATTAATTTCTAACAGTTAACAGCTGAGAAGAAAAAAAGTAGGAATATTTTGTGTGAACGACTACAGAGGTGATAGCAAGAAGAGAAAACCTACACTTTATATCGATTTAAAGAAATGTCTTTTTTTTTTATATTAAACTAAACTGTTCAATGCACGTAGAACCAAACGAATATTTAGTTGTACTACCCAAATNGACAGAGTTCAAATAATTAGATTCTCAAACGTTCCAAATGCGTTGCAGTGTCACTGCCTTCATTAATTTCTAACAATTAACAGCTGAGAAGAAAAAAAGTAGGAATATTTAGTGTGAACGACTACAGAGGTGATAGCAAGAAGAGAAAACCTACACTTTATATCGATTTAAAGAAACGTCTTTTTTTTTTATATTAAACTAAACTGTTCAATGCACGTAGAACCAAACGAATATTTAGTTGTACTACCCAAATNGTCTTTTTTTTTTATATTAAACTAAACTGTTCAATGCACGTAGAACCAAACGAATATTTAGTTGTACTACCCAAATCGTTGTTTGGGGCAAACCAAATATGAACAACAAAATAATTTGGTTTCAATAACAAAGTATTTCACTGCCCCTACAAAAACAATTAATTTAGTTGCGCCAAACAAACTTTGATTGATTTAACAAAACATTTTTTTCTCAGTGTAGAGTGTAATAGACGGCCAGCCGTCAGTGGCACTGCACACCTCGACATCCGGTGCGGCGGTCTACGACGCAGATAGGCGTCTCCTATAACAGCGTCTCTTCGACGACAGTCGCCTGTCCACGGAAGGAAAGAGAGAGAGAGAGAGAGAGAGAGAGAGAGAGAAATGAGATACTGGAGAGCACTCGTGGCGGTGGGCGGGCAAACCTGTTGCAGACCGGAGAGGGGGACCCCGGCCCCGGCATTTCGGTGGACTCGCATCGTGTGAGGAATTTCTACGCTGTTCGGTCTCTTGGAGTGGTCGGTGTGACGAATGCACGTAANCGGTGGACTCGCATCGTGTGAGGAATTTCTACGCTGTTCGGTCTCTTGGAGTGGTCGGTGTGACGAATGCACGTAAGAGTTTCATTGGTCCTTTGTAAACCCCTGCTTAACCCTTCCGGACCCACTTTGATTTACGGTTCCAGGTGTCACAAGTAAAAAAATTTTACGATGCGTGCTGTACTTAGGTTGACACAACACTTGTTTCATTGTCGCAGCCAATGAGATGTAGGNAAAAAAATTTTACGATGCGTGCTGTACTTAGGTTGACACAACACTTGTTTCATTGTCGCAGCCAATGAGATGTAGGCTACATGTTCGGCTACAGTAATATGAGTCAATTATGACCCAGACCAGTACGACGGTTTGCGAATCATTGACCCACGTGTGAGAATATTGGCCATTGAGCTTCGCAGTGTGCAGCACAAACCAAAAATTACCTACTCGTGCGTAACGTGCAAAGTTGTGCACACTGGGTCTGAATGGATTAACGAGTACGTCTCACACCACTGCGAATTTTATGCGACGAAGTGAGCTGACTTCACAAAATATGTTTTTATGTGAATTTAATTAAGAAACAGAAGACGGTAGTAAATATACTTGAAACCTCTGTAGCAGAAATCATTTTACTTGACGTAAACTACTACTTATGAAATTAAAATAGCTTAAATATATTACAAATTTTCCCGGGGGGAAAAAAAAAGTTATACACTATGCTGGAATAAAAAATTGAACACTTAAAATTCCTTTAAGACTGCGTAAACTGTTGATGTAAAATCACTGATATATTAATTATGATTAATGTGAAAGAATGATAGAAAACTGTCCTGGACACTAGATCCCAGTGCATTTCGCTTTATTTGCCAGTCGTCAACAGCTTACTATGGCTGAGCCATGTCGTATTGCACTTTTGAAAATAACATGAGAGAAAAAATTTCCCAATCTGTGACAGAATGTTANATGGCTGAGCCATGTCGTATTGCACTTTTGAAAATAACATGAGAGAAAAAATTTCCCAATCTGTGACAGAATGTTATGCAAACTCTGACTTGATGTATTAATAATGTTGTCAGCGAATGAGGACAACTAGCCCCGTGTTTTCACGACCTAATCAATAGGCATACGTTGAAACTATAAGTAACTGTTACTAAACGGTCGCATGGACACTAGTTAACAGGTACAAGGCAATGTATATTTAAGAGAGGCGGAAGGATACAAAACGCGCTGAAAGGAGAAATTGAGCAATGCTTTCAAAACTGCCTTAGTAACCGCAAACCGACTGTGGCAAGAGTATTGTTTGGTTGTCATTTCTCTGAAATCTCTTATTCAACGTTATAGAGTACGTATACGGTGACAGTTTCCAAACAGGTAAAAATCACGGCCATATTTTGCCTGTTGAAATCATAGGGAGAAAATAGGACTAGGTGGTCAGGCGTCTGCGCAGTGATCCAGAATGTGTGTCCCAGTAGCGAACGGCTCGCTGTAAAAGTAGCGTAGTTGGGACTAACGTTAGCACACTTACGTACAGTCGAATCATAAAAAAGTGAAAATAGAGCCGAATAACTACGATGACTTGAGTTTCACTGATTTATGATGACTTCCCGCTGAATGACGGCAGTTCCGTAACCATCAGTCACTGGTCCCCAGTTAATTTCATTAATTCGCCAATCGGTAGCAGCCACATAGGCGAAATGGGGTGGAGTGTGCATTCGAGCTGCACAGCAGTCACTCTCCGTGTTCGAACATTGGACTGTTTTTCTGCCAACAGAAATATAAAAAATAACGTCCATATGATTTGAAACTAGAACACTGTTTACGTAAATAAGGGCATTGAGAAGATAACAAACTTCCTCAATTTTTTTTTTAATACGCCTACACTGTAAAAAGTTTGTTTGTATTTGTACAAGGAATCCTTTGGAAACTTGTTACCAAATATATTTTTGTAACACTAAAAATAAATTAGAGTACTAATAATAAATCTTGGTTTGGAATTTCTAAAGCTAAGCGAAATTTTAACAACCAAGTGTAGTAGACTTCAAGATTATTATAAAAATTGAGTTAAATAAACAGTTTTGTATATTTTCCAAAATTACGCGTTGTAAATACACAATATTTCAGCTTTAGAGTTACAAGAAAATCTTTGGCAACTAGTTACCATAAAGAATGGTTTGGAAAAGTACATAATTTTTTTTACTGTGTAGATTATAGTCAAATTTGTTAATATTTTTTCATGTAAAAGGGCGGGTCTGCGGAAAATTCAAATGCAAACAAGCACGTTCATCACCGATGATCACGTGACTTTTGACATTTTATTGCAGACGGGCTAGTCAACGTTGGGAGCACGCAGAGAAAACCCAAATCAGTCTACCTCGTCTTTAAAATGACGTAGCAGCTTATTAACTTACTTTCAGTGAATGGTATTATCACCATAGCCCTAACTTAAATCTCTTAATCGGGCTTAAGAGAGTTAAGTACGAAATGTTAAATTATTCTTCTGACTGAGTTTGTATGTAAGTGGAATGGGAGAGATTTGGACGGCTCTTAAAATCGAGGTCTTGAGAGCCGATGAGGGTGAAGCGCGGCGAGTATGGAGGGTGGGGGGAAACGGGAGATCCCCGAGAAAACCCGGCACGATTGCCACACGCGAAAATCCGGGAGCGACCTAGCCGGGAATCGAACCCGTTTCGCCTAGGTAGGAGGCGAGTAGCCTGAAGACTACATGAGACCGCGGCCTTTCTAACATGAGGATGTTATCCCATTATGTGCAGCAACTTTTTTTTACTACACAGCACGGACCTCTTGGATAAATTAATAAAACAAATTACGACACGGTTTCATTACATGTTTTTTTTTTTACAATACTACCGGCATTTAGTGACGAGACGTGAGATACGGCGACGTGGGAAAGGACGGGGGCATGCACAGAAGATGTAAATCGGCCTGTCCTCGGCTAGAACTGGAGTCAGCTGACGTCGATACGAAGGCAATTACCGAGAAAGCGGCGCGTCCCCGCGCGGCGACGCCACGCCGCGCCTGCTCCTTAGTATTCGCGGTGGGCGCCCGCCGGTCCGCCACGACCCCGCGCGAGGCGTAGGCGCCGGCATTTATCGGGCAAATTAAACTGCACGTGAACTTATCGGAACGTGCCGCGCGTGCGTTATCAGGAACTGCGTGAAGAGCCGTTGCCGTCGCGTCGCGCCCCGGTCTGCCGTCACGCATCCGCCACTCGCTCACTGGGAATGTGTAATGGCGTTACGGCGGAGGATTCTCACAGCACACTGGCCGTACCTCTGTTGTTATAGTCTACTCACGGTTCCTTCACACCCTTTCTGAAACAAATATTTGGAAAATCACCCCATGTATAACGTGGTTGGTTGTTTCCTAAATATAACCCGTATCACAAGTTTTCTACACTTCTGTTAACATAGCAGTATTTTATTTTTTACAGGGAGATAATATGTATGTTGGTAATGCCTGATAATAAATAGTTCTNACCCCATGTATAACGTGGTTGGTTGTTTCTAGATATAACCCGTATCACAAGTTTTCTACACTTCTGTTAACATAGCAGTATTTTATTTTTTACAGGGAGATAATATGTATGTTGGTAATGCCTGATAATAAATAGTTCTTGTGAACAATATTATTACACTTAGTGCGCACGGATGATGTGCGCTATGTTGGTAATGCCTGATAATAAATAGTTCTTGTGAACAATATTATTACACTTAGTGCGCACGGATGATGTGCGCTATGTTGGTAATGCCTGATAATAAATAGTTCTTGTGAACAATATTATTACACTTAGTGCGCACGGATGATGTGCGCTATGTTGGTAATGCCTGATAATAAATAGTTCTTGTGAACAATATTATTACACTTAGTGCGCACGGATGATGTGCGCTATGTTGGTAATGCCTGATAATAAATAGTTCTTGTGAACAATATTATTACACTTAGTGCGCACGGATGATGTGCGCTATGTTGGTAATGCCTGATAATAAATAGTTCTTGTGAACAATATTATTACACTTAGTGCGCACGGATGATGTGCGCTATGTTGGTAATGCCTGATAATAAATAGTTCTTGTGAACAATATTATTACACTTAGTGCGCACGGATTATGTGCGCTGTCTCCTTGGTGCAATTTACCAGACAATAAAAAACCGAATTACGTAAACATGTATTTCCCTATAAAAAATTTCTCACCCAGGCAACAGCCTTAAGGGGACTCCCTAGTAAATTACTGTCCGTTAAATCAGTGAATTAAAAAGTGCTCACTTTATACCGTGAACAGCATTTATGATCGTATCTCAGCAAATAATTCTCTGGTAATACGACATTTCCCCAGGAAAGATAAAAAAAAACAATTATCTACAGCTACAACTTTTTTACTTTTATCATATTAAATATACTCGACGAGAAAAAGAAATTGTTAAAATGGTTTTAAAAAAACAACATTTTTATGGTTTTCTCGAGCAGTTGACTTAGCATGAAGTAGAAAAGTACAAAGTGGCATCTCGCTTATATTGCGTGTAATAATATTTTACTGTTATAGCAATAATTTGCAAGAAATTCACCCACCCGGGTATGCATATTACAGTGTTGTGAAGACCAGTCGCGTTGCTTCCATGTGGCCAGATATAACCTTGAGGAGATTAAAATTGTTTCCAAGGGCATAATCTGTAAGAGGCTTACGCACCCAACTTTTTTTGTAACCTACAATAGAGCTAAGAGGAGTCTCGTGGTGATCCAAAGTTGGGGTAAGAACTACTCTCTGTCTCATATAACTTGGCAAGATCATTATAGTCGGTGAGTGGCAACTTGATGTGTACGACACAGACAACGTGCCATTTACAATATCATGAATCAGCTGATGCACGAACGAACAAAAATTTATATTACGTTGGCTATTCTGAGTGCACTGCTGACGCATATCAGACAATCAGAAAATGCGCGGATAAGAAAGAGTTCCTATATTAATTAATACATTTTATTTTACTTGGACACAAAACAGCGATTCTGGGTGTTGCAAACTAAACTTCGTGCTAAAGTAGTAATGTATAGGTGTTCAAAACGAAATGCACATTAAAACGATCCGTATCAAAATGAAAAAACACAACTTCAAACATTGGGAGTTCTTTTCACGTCGTACCCCCTTTCACCACCCATGCCTTCCACACATGCTTGATATTATTTCCAAAAGCCTACAGAAATATCGCAGGTTATTATTGAATTGTTTTTTTTCTCCCAAATAATTTGAAGAAATATATTTTAAACTCGTGTCGTTCCGAGCCAGTAATAGGATAAAAGTAAACTTTTATAAAGGCGGGATCAAGAGGCAGGACAACGTGCTGCTACCTGTTGAGTAACGCGTTCGGCTCACAACACGCCTTGCCATGCCATGACGCGACATCTGTCAGCTGTCTCCCGAAGCACTGCCAGCCAGAAAATATAGCTTTCTTGTATGAAATAAAAAATTTACGAACATATACCAATAATATTATTTTTCCGCGAGCTCCGTTTAATTTTCATAAAGTAACATGTATTTCCGTGTACAGCGATTTTGATTACTTATAATTTATATTGGGCAGGTAATCGTTACTACAGCCATTACACGCCATGCTGTTCTCCCGCAAACCCATTTCCTTATTGTTTTCGTGTTGTTGCTATACTGTATTAATTAAACGAAGAAAGTGGGACGCGCGTGGGTAGTATTTAAGCAATTCTTACGTTATTCCACGCCACATATTTCCAACTCGAACTGTTTAGTATCAGTAACAGCAGAATTACTGATTTGCAATAGTCGTTGGTGAGTTGTTGGGGAATGAAAGTGCGTTGTCAAGCAAATTCCGCAAATAACTTTTATTTCCAGCCTCAACATATTAGCTGTAACGTCCAAAGTGTGATAAAAACTACAATTACCGTCTCGCAAATGTTAATCCAAATTCGCTGTCTCAGGTAAATTAAAAAGGAGTTAGCAAATATGTAAATTTTCGCATGGTTTTATATTTTTACTTTTATAACCTACGAATTTTTTTGGCAGATTTCAGTCTTTAAATACCTTAAAATTTGTTTAGCATTACAGTATAATGGCAAGTGGATTAGCTGACAGCGTGTTGATAAAAAATACAGCCTCCACTTGACGCACCAGCTGATGGCGAAAGGATACATAAACGAAATGTAAACAAATGGCGCTACTTTCGTCGAACTGTCAAAATCTTGCCGAGTTACATGAGACAGAAGAGAGTGAGGTCGGCATTACGATCACTTCACGATTAACGTGACACTTTACCAGTAACACGGTTACGTAAGCTAGCTATAAATTGACTTAGTGTTTCAATGAGACCTATCACGATCGTTTCACGTAATGTAACCCCTACGAGTACACGTAAAGAAGACCTTGTCAATGTCAAGCATTACCGTGATACGTGAATCTGTACCACGTGGCCTTGCGGGCCAATTACAATACGGGCGACATTTTTTTTTGTTTCTACTCCTATGGCTTTGTTTATATCTTTGCAACGTTGTCTGCTCATGTTTTTAACATACTCTATAAATAACTTTCTCACGGAAAGATGTACGAGACGGTAGAGTTGGAGTGGAATATTTCATTTGTTGATTCATAAATACTGAGGGAGTACATAGCCGCGGTTTATCATGTTTCGCAGAAGAAAATGTTTGCACGAAATGCAGAATGTTTACCATTAAGTTTGCAATTTTTGGTAGTTCAAGAAACAAAATATAATTTACTTGAGCAGGTCAATGTTTACTACAAAGAATGTATTCGCATATACACGAACAACATTTCTGCATCACCCAGGTACATATCATTCTGGAGGTTGAAGTGAAATTCTATAACGTGCAATAGCTAGGGACAGGTGTTTTACACGAAGATATTTATGGCCATGCTAGACTTCAATATCCTACGTCCACATACCATAACTTCCTATGGTTATTGGCCACCTGTCTACGTAAGAAGCTATGTTCCTGATTGACTAAGCCAATCGTAATAAAGTACTCAGATACTGAACGACCATGATAAGCGGACAGACAGTTAAGACACGTGACATTTAAAATCATCCCAAGAATGTGCATGTGAACTTAAGTGTTTTGGAGTAAACAATGGTCTTGAAATCTTATCGGGAAAAACACCTGTCCCTAGCAATAGCCAATCAGACTCGAGGACAGTTTCCACAGCTTCCCGCGGCTAAGGTTATTTCGAGTACAGGTTGGGAAAATCTATGTTAAAGTTTGGCAAAGGTAAACTTTTTGCCACTAAGTAAGAGCTAGTGTCGGTAAGGAACAAGATTTTCTCTATTTTCTATATAAAGAAACAGGATGATTGGAATAATCATGAATAAAATACAGGCTGAGTATAAAAGGATACTCCAACTTTGAAGGTCTATAATATCAAAACCAAACAACCTACAAACTTGATTGACCAATAAAATTAACGCTCCCCGCGTCCATGCATTTTTGGCCGTCAGAACACACGCGCTAGCGAAGCCTGCCGGCGGTCAACNATTGTTCCGCGGGCCTGTCAAGTCACGGCCGTCCTGCTTCCCTGCACGAGCAATCGTGTTTGAAAGCCGCGCTTGCGTCTTGCCTTCTCCTCCGCACGCCAGATTCCGAAGCCAGGCCACGCAGCGCACAGCCAAGTACTCAGTGGTGCGTGGGAGGAGAGATTTGGGCTGCTCTTAAGGTGGAACACTAGTTAATAGCAGGCAAAGTTACGGGAAAATGTTCGGAACTAGCAGCTAAAGCACGTACGGCGCCAGTTTGTCTGCATGTGTCGTAGACGTGCCTTTGGCTCTCGACATGAATATGAAAAGCATTTGGAAAGGGGGAGGGGGGGGACTTCTAACTCTCTCGCGCTAATCCCTTCAACCGCAAAGCGGCCACTACCGAGTGTGGTCAGATGACAGATAACAGACCAGCACAGCAAAACTCGTAGTAATACTGACTCGTACTCAGTGTTTCTTGCCAATTTAAAAAAAACAATAAATACCTTTTTTCGATATTTCAAATGTATTACAATTTCAAATAAGTTAGGAGGAAATGGGAGGGGGAAGGCGCATGGCTAAGGCATGCATTCCCAGCGCCTTTTCAACTCGTCTAAAACTAGTTTAGTTTTAAATCACGAGAAAATAAGCAGTGTAATTTGCTGTGACATAAACTAAAATTGTAATTTCGTTTGTTAATTCAAAAAAGGGATTAAGGATTCCTACCATATTGATTTAATTTAAGTTTTCAGCTTCATACTGAAAATGTAGTTAGTTATTCAGCATGAAATGGCTGACGAATTGACGAATAAGGTAATTCGTGGTATTTTTCCGGTTTTAAATAATACAGATACATAAAGGACTGTGAAAGACATAATTTGGTGGGCTTGATACACTAGCACAACTACTCGATGTTCCAGAATATTCCTTAATCGTGACGGCAATATATTAGCAAATAATATTTAATTTTCAGTTTCAATTTTTACCCAAACACTATTGAATTCCGAATTAATATTCTTTCGAAAATTTAAGAGACTTTATAACCGCTGTCATGAATATAATTAAGTATAGGTACGCATGACAAGATTTGACTTGGCGGCATTTGAACAGTACAGTTTGTAATACCCCGTTTATTTTAATTGCTTTAGAGTAGAGAGTCTACATTCTAATTAATTATAGATGAATTGTAATCAATTGTCCTTATTTGGAGAACTCTGAATATATCTACTTGCCACATGTATGACGCTATAAAATTTCCTACCATTGCACACTGTCGATGTTGCAGTAAGTTACTAACATTTTCTTCACAAACATCTGCAAATCATCGAATTCATTACCATGGAGACTGATTTCCATAATCGCGCTGTTAATAAACGAGTAGTATGAAAATAACGCACTATAAAAATCCATACAATTCTTTCTGTATAGAAAATAAGAACGTTTATTTGAGGCTGGTTGGTTAGTAATACAATATAGGTTTAATTCAAAGATAGAGTTACAGACACGTACACGTTTTCTGTTATTAGAATGTTTCTTTATATGTTTTAGTTAAAGGTAATACTACATTTTTTATAGTAAATGCACATTTTTTGAGAGTGTTTTGCTTTAAGTATATAAATCTAGCTTCATTCCAAAGGAAAAGGTTTAGCGAGATAATTTAATTATATATATATATAATTGTATGTATGTATACATATCTTTTTTTCCAGTGCTGAGCTCTGATCACTCATTTCTCGGTTTACATACAGCAATCGCTGTTTTTCCTCTGCTTGTACGGCACCCTACCTCAGGGGTCACCACTATAGCAGTACCAGAGTTACTATGCCTATACTATATTCTACGAGAGGTAATGAATGCTCTCGTAGTTGGATGGAAATTGAGAGCGAAAAAGAGGAATGTTATAAAGGCAAGCTTAAAGAAAGAATTCAAATAAGCCTTAAAATTAAAAAGTTATTATAACAATAAAATTAATTATATACAAGCTGGATTAAAAGAACGTTAAAAAAAAGACAGTAAAATGTATAGCCAAATGAGTGAAATGAATAAGAGGTCCGATGTATAACTAACTGTAATCGTAAGTGCATGTCCCGTTGACACAAATGGTTGTTCCGTCCTTTCCTTTCTAGAACTTCTATCAAATAAAGGTTTCCCAGTTTTTCCTGGGCGTCAAAACCTTAGGGCCTGTCGCTTTCAAAAAATTAGCGACGGGGGTGCCGTCCGAAGTTATACGTGCCGGCAGCCAAAAGCTGCTCCCGTTGTGTAAAAAAAACACCACATTGTTTTATAAATTACGGTAGCGGTCAGCAAAAGCTCTGTCGGCCCCCAGACTGCGAAACTACCCTGATATTTGCAACAAGCAACGCCATTGCCTTCAAACGGTACACATAATGAAAAAATCTGTAAAACTTTCTATGCCATGAAAAAACGTGTGCAAATGGGACAATATATACATATGCATACACGCATATAATATTATTACCGATCACATATTTTACGTACTTATATACATAAGCAGAATGGGTATATCGCATTGAAGTGTTTACAAATTTTGCAAAACTTTAATGCACAGTTAGCAGCGTCGGTTTACTCAAATTATCATCTGTTAATTTACCATTTACGCACTATTGTAAGTCAATTACCAAATTTAATTCAGTTTTTTTTAATTCATTTAAAATAAACCTCTATTTTTAAAAGTCATGAAACTCGCTAATGGCAGAGAACACTAAAATTTGAAATTACGAGATCTATCACAATTTGTCATTTTTATGACACCACATCAAGTTACAAAGAAACGAACACAGAATTGCTGTAACTCTGCTAACTGTCCGAGTTCTATCATGCATTATAATTAATACTCAACATTGTTTTAACAATGCCAAAATACTATGAGGTAATATAAAAATATACGGATCGATATCAAACCCATGCATTCAAAAGTTTGCCGATCTATAGTTGAAAGAGCACTACGAGCATTTTAAATAAAATTGTATACAATGAAACACGAAGCACTATATAAACGTACACCATAATATATCAGTATGCGAAAAAAAAACTATCCAGATCAAGCAATTAAATGGCACAAAAATAGTTTTGGCCAGAGAAGGGGTACAAACCAACATACAATACCAATAGGTACATCCACGTATTCGCGGAAGTTTCAGCCAAAGAAATGTAACTACTTTTGAAGCCTTAGTGAAAACTGACAAAACTCTCTTTACGTTTCAAGGCTACAACCTGCAAGTCGGAACAATAAGAAAAGCGGTTATTTTATTAGCAGTTGTTAACCGTGGTTTTGCACGCTCGGAATTAATATTTTCCGTTGGATTAGTGAGGTTTAGAATGAAATAAAACGAAGTTTTGGTCCACCACTTCGCCCGCATCGAAAACGAATATGTCGTTGACGTTGGTAGGGGCACTTTATTCTCGCGAAGAGTTCCTGTCATATGTAATTCAAAGCATTTTATTTCTGAACAACGTTCCCCACTGGATGGTTTTATCGGCCACATACCCTTGGTGCCTGCCCGCGAACCACAGGTGTTTAGAACCAGAGTAACCAAACTCAGATTGGATAAGTCACGTTCCGCAAAATACTCTCTCAAAGACACATGGACAGAAACCAAAGGAAAACTTCGGTGTACACCTACTTCATCTAAACCAATGCTGCTTGGAACTCTTCGTAAAAATCAGGTATCTGTATATGTTGGTATTTTGAAGATAGAAAATAAATTCATTGCCCACAACTTTCCACTAGGAATTTGGATGTGGCAATGAATCTGGTAGATTGAAATTAAACAATAACTTTCACCCAAAAGCAAGCCCAAGAAGTATTTTTTTGTGTTTGTCACAACAAAAATAAATCAAATAAAATAAAAAAAGGAAATAAATAAATAAATACATAAAAATAAATAAATTGACTAAAATAAACTAATAAATGAAAATAAATAAAATAAAAATAAATAAAAATGAATAAAATGAATAAATAAACAAACCCTGTCTTCGTTCGTCAGAATTACTGTGATTACCTAGTCTAATTATGTACAGCAACCTGGTATTAACAAGAAAACATAGTGATCTAACTCACACTACTTAGCTCATTTTTGAAATCGCATTATTTACACTTTACCTTTAATGCATCAACATATCTAAACAGCAATGTAACTAAGCTAATACAACAATGATATGTGCATAAAAAATACGTGCTGGAAAGCAAAATTTCATATAGAAAATTAAATTTTTACTTTTCATCTTTATTTTGATCTAGAATGATACATACCTAAGTTATCGGTTTAAGACTTGCCACATTCACAGCGATTTTGAAAAATCCCTCCAGTAGTTTTTAATTGGTGCCAAAAAAATATACAAAAAATGTAAGTGCTTTAACTCAATTTTTTATGAATATGTTAGAAATTTGTATAAAATCATTGAAATTGAATACAATATTTATGACAATATCCTCAATCATTATGATTTTTTCTACAGGGTTATTGTGTTACTAAACAACACTATATACTCACAGATGCGTACGTGTGTACGTATGTTTATTTGAACACAAGAATTGCTGTTGGAATCAAATACTATTAAGGATGCGTATATATTAATTACGTGACTGACAGAAGTGCTATCATGAGGAATAATAAAAACGTATCGTTTATAATCAAAATAAACTGTGGCATTATCTGATCACTAAATAACGCCATAAACTGTTCTGGCAGAAAACACATTTAACAAAAAATTCTAAACGTATAAAAAACCAAGAAATTAAATTTTTATCTCTTAAAAAAGCCACACTGTATGATTTTAAAGAAGCATACGTCGAGAAAAAAGTTTAGCTGCAGGTTCTAATAAATCTGCTTAAAAACAATTTTATTAAACTGAACAATATTTTGTTTTCTTGGCCAATTCTTTCCCTTTAACCAAACGAATTATTTAAACACAACTTGATGAATCGAATAATTATCTAACTGTCGCATCATCATTTAAAAGCATTTATGGATACATACACAAATATTTTACAAGTACGTTCAGCTAATTAGTTTCATTTCCGTCAAAACCTATAAATATCATGAGTCGAATATATTGTTAAAAGTTAATAAGCGTATAGTTAGCTAACAAACATGTGTGCCCATTGTTATAAAATTTTCTGCGACATCAAAATCAGCTTGGTGCAGTACTGACATGTATTTAGTTAGCTGTAGCGCAACCGAGTCATTTGATGGCCTTCGTTTGAATTTACATCTCGAGAGTTCACTTGTAATTTTTCTGACTATTAGAACTACTGCAGTGTTTGTAAGTGTATTTATTGATTCTTAACAGTGTCAAAGACAATCCCAATAAAACCATTTCAACCAAAAAAAAAAAAAAAGAACAACTTGACGTTTTAGCATATCTACGTACATGCCATGCACTGAACTTTCTACAACAATAAAAATAAGTGAATTGCCAAAACATTCACGATTGCCGCATATTTTCAACGCTTATTCTAAATGAATTTGTTATACTTACGTTAATACCATTACTAGGGTGCTGTGCATCCCACCATCATTCCGGTATAACTTCTATATTATTTGTTGCAATTTATTTATTGCATGTTTGTTACAGTAGGTAGGTAGATAGAGATTTGCGTCGCGTTGTCAGAAGGCTCGTCAGAAGCGGAGCAAGTTGCTCAAATAAGTAGGGACAGGGAACTGTTTATATATTGAACGCAAAATAGATGCCATATAAACCAGCCCAGCATTCGCTAGGAGTGATAGGAGGCATAGTCCGGCACGATTCCCACATGTGAAAATCCGGGAGCGACCCCACCGGGAATTGAGCCCGATTCACCTAGGTGAGAGGCGACGAGTCTGACCACCACACCACCGTGGTCCAGCCACGTGAGAGATGTCAATCACAGGCACGTCATGTCTCATATCTCCTCTCCTCGCAATATGCCGTCCACTGATGAACTCGCTTCCTTGCACGGCTGAGTCGCAACAGCCTACAACAAGCTTGAGGCGACTGGGTCATTTTCATCACTATTGTTATTACTATTTCTTATGGTATTTAATTATTTGTTTTATATTTTTAACGTGTTTTGTAATTATTTCGTTAGTGCATGAAATTATATGTATGCATGCACGTGTCATCCTATTAATAGCAATCTGCTGTAGGTTGGTAAAACATTTCCTGTGCTATATAAATAAAATAAACTATTATTATATTATTACTCAAGAAATACTGTTACTACAAACCAAGGAACACAAAGCATTCCCTTGTATAGGCTATTCACTGTTAAGTGAGCACTTTTAAAAACCTTCTCATGAATAATAATAGTCAATAAATATATTTTTATTTTAGCCTTAGACGTTAACTTCCGAGTGCAGTGGAATATACGCACTGTTTTTATTACTTGCATAGCAATATTTATTTAAAAAGGTGGTTAAAGGACAAAACATGGCAGAAAGGAAAAGTAACTAGGGCCACAAAAGTGCTCATTTTACCGTGAACAGCCTATATCGGAAAGTCAGTAAGTAGTCCTGTGGTTTCTATGTCCGTGCTTCATCTTACTTCCAGTAAATATAGAGAGTGTGGTGCACCGCCCGGACTAGGATCGAAGCGAAAATGGCCAGTACATGGTAATTAACATTTGCATACGCTAGCTGTGGTGGGAAAGATCCCGGGTTTTCCAAACCCCCCCCCCCCCACCTAAAACAAGCAAAATGTTCTCTACACGCAAAAAAAACTAAATGCATGCTTCCCTGACTTCCACCTTTTAACCTTTCCTTTTTCCGGAATGTTTAAAATCCCACACGAGATAAGCTTCGAGTACTTTCTTAACACGAGGGCCCTCTTTTATCAACGACGTTATTCCCTTTTATGATTACCAAACGAAAACCTGACTGGAAGTTACTTCCTAAATACCCCAGCGAGCTCGTTCACGGATTATCTCAACATAATCTGGTAGCTATGAAAATCTTCCTTTGTCTCTTTTTTTTTAAACTCTGTTTGCAGAGAACCTGTTTTATTATGATAAAAAAAATTACGTTCAATAAGAGTTGAACGTAGTCATAGAACTTCCCCAAAAGTTAATCTAAAATAGAAGGGTAGTTGGTTTTATAACTTGGTTGGCACGTTAGCAGGTATTTAAATCATATTACAACTTTGAAAACTTACGACTTTATAACCAGTAATTAAGATTAAACGTACAATCAATCGAACTCCTTTCGAAAGAGTCAAATAAAAAATACTTCATTGAAAGTAAAATCAATATACCTTCGGCAGATCTTCAAACTGACCTGAATTTTAAATGTGTCAAGAGAATTAAAAAAGTGAGCACGTGTAAATTACAGTTTTTTTTTTGCGAATCTAAAAGTGGGAGCCTAACGAATCGTCCCTCCCACTATATTAACACTCCGTGAACAAATAAATGTAAACAGGGAATAACTAGTCAGTAACATCACACGGGGAAGTTTGATTATAACAGTTTAGAATAACAGTACTGTGTTTACATATAATATATATATGTATAAACAACATACAAACATATAAACATACACGCCGTAAATTAGAGCTTGCAACTTTCAGTAACTGAGAACAGCCAAACCAATCTTTGCGTGGATATATGTGTGTATGTACCTACTGTTCTGATAAAAGATTTATATAAAAATAGTCCATGATTTAAAAAATATAGAATAGACACGCGAGGAAAGTCCCTCGCGTATGAAAGACATAACTCGTTGTCGAGACTAGTTATACAATGAAGAGCCAAAAAAACGCCGCAATGTCATCATCCGTCCATAAGAAATATTGTTTACTAGGGATTCCCTGGTTAGTCTTGGAGCATAAAAAGGAACAAATGGTTAATACCGTTATTCTGTCGTGACGCTGTGGCAATACTTTACATCTGAGCATCGCGAAGGTGCAATCCACGAAGCGCATAATATAAAGTTTACCAAGTGGGATGATTTGTGATAGTTCGACTTGGTGGTGCAAACACGATTGTAAAAATTTGTACATTCTATTTTTTTTTTTTGCCCACTTTTGTAGCGCCGTTAAATGAGAGTGTATTACAGCCGCTCAGTTCTTGAGGGCCGGCGAGGGTGAAGCGAGATGAGTACGGAGCAGCACCGGAATGCAAAGGGGAGGAAACTGGAGATCTCCGAGAAAAACCGCTGACCAGTGGCATTTTCCGGCACGATTCCCACGTGCGAAAATCCGGGAGATACGGGAATCGAGCCCGGCTCACCTAGGTGAGAGGCGAGTAGTCTGACCACTACACCATCGCGACCTTGTTAAACAAGAGAAGAAAGTTAATAAATCTGCATTTCGTACCGTCCACTGTCATAGTTTCTCCCTCTCTTTCAAAACCCGTCATATTGTGAAACTACTTTGGTGGTGAGTAGGGAAGGCAGACACTCCATACTGAATCTGGAGTAAAATGTCATCTGCGTCCACTGAAAGAAATGAATTTGGATGAAGAGGTCATGGTGGTCAGGATAAAAAAAAAACTTTATAAAAATCTCTGCTCGTTTATGCACATGGTGTAACGTAAATACTGAACGTTACATCAACACTAGTGGTGGCAGCGAATAATGCTAGTAGATCTTTGTATTGACGCAGTGTTGTAACATTCCCTGTTTGGCTGGGCTGCCGACTAGCGAGTAAGTTATAGGCTGTTCACGGTAAAGTGAGCACTTTTGAGGCCATAGTCACTTTTTTTTCCTTTCAGCTATTTTGTATCCTTTAACCAACATTTTTTATATAAATATTGCTATGTAAGTAAAAACACCGTGTTCGTATTCGACCGCATTCGTAAGTTAAAGTCTAATGCTAAAATAAAACATATTTTTTGACTATTATTCCAAATGAGAGGGCTTTCGAAAATGCTCAATTTACCGTGAATAGCATATATCAGGCGGTAATTGGCGAAAGGCAGAAATATTAGTGTCGCCATTCTGCTGGCTTGAGAAGCTGAAGTTCGCGCTGTGAGCAGTTCCAGGAAAGAGTCAGGAGTCAGGAGAAGGCAGAGCGAAGCAGCAATAGCGAGTGGTGATGCGAAGCGGGTGGCGTACAGCGTCAGGCGGCGTCCGTGGACGCGAGGGCGAAGAGACCCGCTTGCTACGGAAAACGTGTACCGTCGTCGCCGGCGCTGATCGATTGGCCGGCGCAGACGTCCCATTCACGGACGTGCGACCGACGCGCGGCGTCGTCTGCGCACAGGGTGGAGCCGACGCGGCGTCCAATATGGCGGCGCCCTCGCAGACACGCACGCACTCGCGTCCTCCGCCGGGGCGAGACAGTCGCCGGCCGGCTGGCCCGTCACTCACCACCTGCTTCGGTCTCCGTCGCAGGTGTTGCAAACAAAAAAATGTATGATGCGTGCTGTACTTAATTCAACACATAGCTTGTTTCGTTGCCACTGCCAAACAGCCAATGTGAGTGAGTCAGTGAGTGAGTGAAGATATTCGGACGGCTCTTAAGGGGGATCAGTCCCCGCCATCTTGGATTTTCACTAATTTTGCCATAAGTTCCATTTAAAAATATTTAATGAAATTTAAGCTTACTCAAACTATTACCTATATATAGAGTTTATTATTTTTTGACTAGTGATTGAAGGCAATAAATAAATATTTTTTCCTTGCTTTTGGTTACAGAAATGGTCTTGGCAACAGTAGTCTAGAAATACATGTTTTAGAACATCTACTATGTAGTGCCCTATGCTTTGTTGACGCCCAAAATAAAATGCAATTTACGGCAAAAATTCCGAAAATCCAAGGTAGCGGAGACTTATTCCCCGGTCTTGAGGGCCAATGAGGGTTATGACCTAGACCAGTATGACGGTTTGCGAATCATTTATTCACAGGTAAGATCATTGGTCATCGAGTTTCACAGTGTGCAGTACAGACCAAAAATTACCTACACGTGCATAATGTGCATAGATGTGTACGCTGGGTCTGGATGGTCTAAGAGTCCTTTGTACCTGGATCTGTTTTGGCCATTTCCTGTATAGAAGCAAGGAAGCGGTAAGGGTGACACCGGCCCACGTACCTATCGCCCGGTGCATCTGCACGCAAGGTTCTGAAATGACGTGCGATGTTCCCGTTGTACCGCTGGAACTACGCGAATTCAAGCGGATTTCATGCCGGGCGTCCACCATATCTTCACACACCACGTCGATTTGGTTCTTATAACTTGAGAAATGAGCTTTAAGGTGTATACAGTTGATTTGAATCTCGACGGTTTGTGTACGACGAAATGAAACAAGACATAAAAGTGTAGCTACGCAGAGACGAAATGGCGCGGTAATTCCTTTGATGTAAGAACCCATTCTGTGATTGGCTGCGCAAGGCTACTGCGTGCTGCGAAACTTTCTCTGCTGGCTACGCTTCCGGCTGGCGAATATGTCACCAAACGTTTATTGGTGAGTGGCAATCCAAAATTGTTCTGGCCTGCGCTGCTGGAGTTTGCGGTACAAGCAGCTGTCTAACCTTTATATTCTTAAGTACTCTGATGTGAGCTAGTAACTGAAGGTGTGTGTTAAATTCTCTGTTGTGGCACAGTATTTGTACATTTCTTACGCTCATACAGTAAGTGGCCGCCATTGTACCCTTACTTACAGCACACTAAACATTCGTTTTGTACACGACGAAAAACGGAAAACGTTATTCCCCAAAGATTACCCTTAAAATACAAGCTCTACTTAAAATTTCAACACGTTCAACAACCTGTTTTCAACTTAATTATTGCATGAATAATCTAAACCTGATTTAAAACAGTTTTTTTATGATTCTTGAATTATGACGTTTTACAGTTAAATGCGAGTAGGAAAGTCTAAAAAAATTGCAACCTAAATTTAATTGGCACTCTCTTGAAAACCAAATAATCCGTTTGAAACGAAATTCCTTCTTTTTAGTTCTTTTCATTACAGACTTCTTCCAATTTTCACCTACCGTCAAGACGGAAGCGAGAAAATAGCCTGTTACAGCCAGTCGTCCTCCGAACATAAATATAAATCGAGGCTGCCAGCTCAGCCCTGTAAAGAACTGGGAATCTGCGGAGAGTGCCAATGGTGGTTTCTCTCAAAGACAACTTAATTTTATGAGGAAAAATTACTATTTTGCTTCACGTGCGTATGCACTGCTCCTGTATTAATACTTTGAAAACTGCCCATAGGTGGTACGATCTACAAAACCTACAGCGTGCTGCGTTCACTTCAGTTAACCATGATTATGTCTTCAATGTCTGCATGGCATGCCAACAGGCGGAACCTGTCAAACATGGTATCAAGTTATCGTCTGGTTTGGCTGGCACAGAACATTCCATTACTCGCACGAGAAGGAATACTTAATCAAGTTAATTCTGTAGAAATTTTAAAACAAGCTTGATTTTACGCTGGGTAACGCCAGCAGCCTGGACGCTAATACCAGTAATATTCGGAGCGTCCGGGAATAATAACTCGTTGTGAACACCCAGTGGGGGCCCAGAAGAAGTTTCGTGTTAATCTGCATGTTAGGAGCCTTGTAATTTGACTCGAAAACGTTCTACAACCGTTTTGTACAAAACACTGGTTTTAATTCACCCGCCACGCCTCCTTAAATACACAAAGGCATTTAAACAAACAAAATGCTGGGGTTCGTTCTAAAAACCGGTTGAAGATGTTGTCGGACTTCTCTTTTTACCAACTCGCGGCCACGAAGGAGCGAGCAGGACAGAGAGAGGGAGAAAGAGAGTTACTATTTATTACCTTTTTCGCCTCCGGGCCTTGCGATTGTGGACACCACCTGCCCCGGAACGGAGATTCTCACAAAAATCGCGCCGGCAACAGCCAACACAAGGCGGTTATTAATCAGCGCCAATTATAACGCGTGGCGACATTCGTGAGAAATGACTACGAGTGCCATAAACACGGATTGTACCAACAGGTCCCGGCGACTACCGAGTCCTGTTGACAGCAGCCGGCACACAATTCTTAACCCAGGACCACACAACAGTAATACACGTGTAGATCAACGGGATACCGCCAAGACTTGTTTGTGCTTGATGCGCATAATTCGTTCGAAAATAAACATGTTGGGGCAATACACCACGCACGAGGGAGATGCTTTTGGTGCAGGAAACCGACAGTCCCTCGCGAACTCAGGATTCGACATTTTCCAACATACCCGAAAGGCAAAGCAAGACTACTATATTCCATTCACGATTACTTCCAATTTTTTCTGAAGCCCTGCTAAAGTTCTACTGCAAGGTTATTCCTCCGCCTCATGCAAATTACGTCAAAGAGACAGCGTACCGCATTCGAGCGCACTGAGTGTAATAATATTATGTATAACGGATCCATTTTCTCCCTGTTGTTATTAATATTATTTTATTTAAACTATATAATACAATTTTATGAAAAATATTGGTAAATGTTTAATTTAACCAAAAATAAGGTACGTATATGTTAACACAAGCTAAGAAAGCATGCGATAGGTGACATATTAGCAAAGAGCCAAGCACGTCATACACTGGGTGAGTTTTCAAATGTTTGATAGAAACCGCGAATACGCTATAGTATACTGTTTGCAGACTACATTCAAACATATCCAAACCTCATCCTTAATCTTTTCCTGCCGGATGATTTCACANTAGTATACTGTTTGCAGACTACATTCAAACATATCCAAACCTCATCCTTAATCTTTTCCTGCCGGATGATTTCACATGCATGAACAAGTATTCTATGAACGCCAATTGTTAAACATCAGCTTCAAAGTAACTGACGCGATACAACCACGAAATTTGCGCACCATCATTTACGTAACGAACTTTACAAAAACAAACATCCATATTAAGTGGCAGCTTACGTACTTGTATGGTCTCATGTACAATTTTTTTTGCTTTTGAATGCAAACTGCGTGTGAACAAATCACTCAAAACGAGCGTCACGAGCGGGACTAAAATGTACAAAATAAAAATAAAAAGGGACAAAGCATGCTTCCAGGTCTTGCTTTCCACTTTAGTGGCATTCACTCCAACCTGCAATCTTGACAACATGCTCTATCATTTCACCCTGTTGTCAACCATCTTTACATCATTTTCTATCATTCCATCTCCATTTTATCGTGCTCTCGCATTCCATCTTAGTTGCTTTCGCTCCACCCCACCACCTTTGTTGAACTTAAAAAAAATATATTCATGTTGTATAGGACTTTTAGAAAAATTTTAACCTCGTGCAGAACTTAGAATATTTTTCATCTTGTGCAGGACTTAGAATATTTCCCATGCTATGTAGGACTTAGAATATATTTCGCCTCGTGTAGGACTTAACCACTCATGTAGGACTTGTAGTTACCTTNCCATGCTATGTAGGACTTAGAATATATTTCGCCTCGTGTAGGACTTAACCACTCATGTAGGACTTGTAGTTACCTTCGTTCCACCACTTATACGCATTCATACGACATACCGGGACTATGAATATTTTCTGACCCACTCGTGTAGGATTTATAATATGTTACATGCATGTAGAACATAGGATTTTTTTCCTCACTCATGAAGGACTTGGGTACATTTTTTCCTTGTGTAGGACTTGTAAATATTTTCATTCTGTCACCTTAGGTGTCCACTAGAGTAGACATCTGTCGTATGTGCTCCATAAAGCTATTTTGATCTCATGCTCTATCATTCCACCTCACCTTAGTCTCCCACTGATTACTTATCCTGTCACCTTAGCTCTACCCCGCCATCTTGAACTTCGTCTACTGCAGGCAGCCATCTTTGTTGAACTTATAAAAATTTCATTTAGTCATCTTCATTCCAACTCGTTTAGGACTTAGGAAGACATATTAACCTAACCTAACATAACCTAACCTNTTCATTTAGTCATCTTCATTCCAACTCGTTTAGGACTTAGGAAGACATATTAACCTAACCTAACATAACCTAACCTAACATAACCTAACCATCTTGTAAGAACTAATTTAGTAACCTCGTGTAGAAATGCAGTTACATACANTAACCTAACCTAACATAACCTAACCATCTTGTAAGAACTAATTTAGTAACCTCGTGTAGAAATGCAGTTACATACATACCCATCGGTTATAACTAGTTCTCCTTCGTCGGCAGCAGGACAGCGGAGACCTCCGCATCGATGTTCAGGTCACACATCGCTTCCTCGTCACTCAGCGAGTCGTGTCCCAATCGTCAGACAACATAATATAAGTCCTACATGAGTGGTTAAGTCCTATACGAGACGAAATATATTATAAGTCCTACATATCATGAAAAATATTCTATATCCTGCACAAGATGAAAAATATTCTAAGCTCTCCACAAGATGAAAAATGTTCTAAAGCCTGAACACGATGAAAAATATCCTAAGCCTGGCACGAGGTTAACATCTTTAAGTCCTACACAACATTAATAATTGTTTAAGTCCAACAAAGATGGTGGGGTGGAGCGNGCACGAGGTTAACATCTTTAAGTCCTACACAACATTAATAATTGTTTAAGTCCAACAAAGATGGTGGGGTGGAGCGGAGCGAAGTCGACTCAGGTGGAATGCAAGAGCACAATAAAATGGGGATAGAATGATGGAGCATGATGTTAAGATGGTGGGGTGGAGTGAATGCTAGTAGAATCGAACGAAGGTGAGTAATTGGGAAACAATATGGCGGTGTAAAACAATATAGCAAACGAAATAAGGTGGCAAAATATAGCGGAAAAGATAATGGCCTGAAACAAAATGGCGGCGGGAAAAACAAGACGACTTCCGGAAACAATATGGCAGCGATGACGTCAAAATTCAAAGGTCAGGTATCTGGATTCTGAATCCTGTGCCAGAAAACTCTTTTTCTCTCTACTCGCCATTCTGCTAACATCTTTCTATCTATTTAATTCGACCAGCTGTTGTCACAGAACTAACGATAGGTATAAGCTGTTCACGGTTAAATTAGCACTTTTGAAACCAACTTTTTAATAATGTTACTGTCTCTATCTGCATGTATTTTAACAGGCACACTGGGTGGCGTGCGCTTTGTAAAGTTGGTAACAACGGCGGGAATGTAGTTGAATAAAAAGTGTTAGGTAAACATCTGTGAATATGGAAATTATGTCATTTTCGTTCTGTTTCTGATGCATATGAGTAAGAATGAGCAAATTTATAAAATATTTACTTTTCTAATATTTTCACAGTTATACTTGGTCGTATGCATGAATAAAGTGACCAGGTCCATGACAATGTTAATTTTACTGATGGTAGAAGAATACACAATGTGCATAGACACTCGTACATATGTACCTAAAGCAGGTCTTCCAGAAGTGCTCAGTTTGCCGTGAACAGCATTCATATGTAGGATCACTATTAATGCATAATATATGCACGTGTGATAAGTACATAACTGTGTACACTGGGTCTGAATGTGTTAACTTTAGCCTAGAAAATTACACCAAAGGGACAACGCATCTCGTTTGTGTGCACTCAATTTAATAGCATTATGTAATAGAACTATTTCTTACTAGGCATTACAAAAGCACCTTTTTTCACTCTTTTGCCCTTATTAACTATAAATAAAATATTATAATGTACATATATAAAACATAAGTAAAAGTTCAATTTGACCAAAAATAAGAACCTTTTGCGTTAACAGAAATGTAAAACGCTTATGGTACATGAAATATTTAGGAAACAACCAATCCGTGATTTTTCTAAGGTTTGATTCGAAAAGTGTGAAGAAACCGCGAATAGACTACAGAGGAGAAGGGTGAGTCGCCGCCGCCGCCGGAAACAGCAGTCTTTTTTTTCCGCTGGTCTCGCGCCGCGCTATCGATCCGCGCGCTTCTCATTCTGAAACATCTCTGGGCTTATTCCCTTCTCTTGGCGCGCCCGCCACAGCCTACCCTAGCTCATCTAGAACCGATGTGTACTCGCGCGTTGCTTCGAACTCTCAGTCGCGAGGTCCACCCGGCCAAGGTTTCTTCTACTCAGGTTAGGTACAAAACGTAATTTCTTATGGGAGAGTTCGGCATAGGGGAACATTTCTGCCGCTAGGTGCGCACTGTTCCAAAAGATAACTTTAAATAAAAAATCTAAGCTACGTGAACAATAAAATTAGAATTATTTTACTTAGTTACGTAGTTATTTATATTTGATTTATAATTATCACAATCATCCTGTTTTAAAACGTATAAAATAGAGAAAATCTGGTACATTAAAGACACTATCGCTTACCTAGTGGCGAAACTTTCTGGCCGCCGAACTTTTAACATTGATGTTCCCAACCTGTAGTAAGTCCGCCCGAACTTGGTTTATTCCACTTATGTTAGGAAGCTCAATGCGTTTAGTTTGGTGACTAAAAATGTTGTCTTCGGCGAGTATATATCACAATTCGAGCCACACGTGAACCGAATTTAATATATTTACCGCTAGCTTAAAAGCGACCTCTTTGGAACACCAGCGCACCTTGTGGCGGAAATTTTCCTTATGTCAGACTCTCCCATAAGAAATCTCGTTTTGTTCCCAACCTGAGTAGAATGAAACTTAACCCGGCGCGCCCAAGAATGAATACCAGGGTAATTAATAATATAAATATGTTCTGGACGTTTTACAAAACAAGCAGATGACATACAGTTAAAATAACGCACAGAAATATTAACCAACTCGTAAAATGTAAATTTTCGAAAATCGTACATTGTCAGAAATTACTATAAATCCGACATTATGACGCGAAAACGAAGAATTTCTGCAAATGGGGTGAAACCGAGCCTCAACTCAGTGAGCGCTGGTATAGAAAGCCATTGTAAATAAAATAAAATGCAGATTAGCTTAAACATGAAAACATGAACCTCTCGCATTATGTAGATAATGATAGACAAGTATTTAATTGGTAATTGAGCCAATCGTAAATAAACTATAAAGTACACAAAATCAAAAGCAAAAATTAATACTTACAATGGAAAGAAGTTCTGTCGTTATTGCGACGTGATTCCTAACAGGGATGAACTCCCAATACAAAAACAAAAATTTGACTCACTTAACCGGCAAGTAAAAAAAAAACATACAATTTACTTAATGAAAAAAAATTAATTTTTACTGAATTTACTGTCTATTGTCCACCCGTGTGGACACATCTTTTATTCTTGACATAGTTCCGAGTTACGAGTAGTTAATAGACAAAAATAAATAAAGCTAGTAATTAAAAGTAGATGACGCAAAAAATCTGGTAACGTTGTAATCTCCGCCACTGAAACCGTTTCATTTCGCTCGACCTGTCGGTGTGATCTGCCATCTTCTGAATCCGCCTTGACGCTAGCTTCGTGATCCTTGCGAACATGGCGAGCGACGCACTCTGCTGTTTTGATTCCGCACGTAAGGCTCATCTGTGCTTTTGGCGAATTAGTTTTTCAGCAGTGCCACTTACAGAGTCCGGATTTACAGTGGGTGAATGATCTGTAACGGCAATCCGCGCAACCAACAGTCTAAAGCAGCGCGAGGGTTGTGCAACGGAGCGTCACGNCACGAGGTTAACATCTTTAAGTCCTACACAACATTAATAATTGTTTAAGTCCAACAAAGATGGTGGGGTGGAGCGAAGTCGACTCAGATGGAATGCAAGAGCACGATAAAATGGGGATAGAATGATAGAGCATGATGTTAAGATGGTGGGGTGGAGTGAATGCTAGTAGAGTCAAACGAAGGTGAGTAATTGGGAAAAAAGATGGCGGTGTAAAACAATATGACAGCCGAAATAAGGTGGCAGCATAAGGCGGACAAGATAATGGCCTGAAACAAAATGGCGGCCGGAAAAACAAGACGACTTCCGGAAACAATATGGCAGCGATGACGTCAAAATTCAAAGGTCAGGTATCTGGATTCTGAATCCTGTGCCAGAAAACTCTTTTTCTCTCTACTCGCCATCCTGCTGACATCTTTCTATGTATTCAATTCAATCGGCTGTTGTCACGGAACTAACGATTGGTATAAGCTGTTCACGGTTAAATTAGCACTTTTGAAACCAACTTTTTAAAAATATTACTGCCTCTATCTGCATGTATTTTAACAGGCACACTGGGTGGCGTGCGCTTTGTAAAGTTGGTAACAACGGCGGGAATGTAGTTGAATAAAACAGGTTAGGTAAACATTTGTGAATATTGAAATTATGTCATTTTTGTTCTGTTTCTGATGCGTATGAGTAAGAACGAGCAAATTTATTAAACATTTACTTTTCTAATATGTTCACAGTTATACTTGGTCGTATGCATTAATAAAGTGACCAGGTCCATGACAATGTTAATTTTACATATGGTAGAAGAATGCACAATGTGCATAGATACTCGTACATATATATCTTAAGCAGGTCGATACTCGTACATATATATCTTAAGTGCTCAGTTTGCCGTGAACAGCATTCATATGTAGGATCACTATTAATGCATAATATATGCACGTGTGATAAGTACATAACTGTGTACACTGGGTCTGAATGTGTTAACTTTAGCCTAGAAAATTACACCAAAGGGACAACGCATCTCGTTTGTGTGCACTCAATTTAATATCATTATGTAATAGAACTATTTCTTACTAGGCATTACAAAAGCACCTTTTTTTCATTCTTTTTCCCTTATTAACTATAAATAAAATATTATAATGTACATATATAAAACATAAGTAAAAGTTCAATTTGACCAAAAATAAGAACCTTTTGCGTTAACAGAAATGTAAAACGCTTATGGTACATGAAATATTTAGGAAACACCCAATCCGTGATTTTTCTAAGGTTTGATTCGAAAAGTGTGAAGAAACCGCGAATAGACTACAGAGGAGAAGGGTGAGTCGCCGCCGCCGCCGGAAACAGCAGTCTTTTTTTTCCGCTGGTCTCGCGCCGCGCTATCGATCCGCGCGCTTCTCATTCTGAAACATCTCTGGGCTTATTCCCTTCTCTTGGCGCGCCCGCCACAGCCTACCCTAGCTCATCTAGAACCGATGTGTACTCGCGCGTTGCTCCGAACTCTCAGTCGCGAGGTCCGCCCGGCTAAGGTTAGGAACAAAACGTAATGTCTTATGGGAGAGTTTGGCATAGGGGAACATTTCCGCCGCTAGGTGTGCACTGTTCCAAAATATAACTTTAAATTAAAAATCTAAGCTACGTGAACAATAAAATAATAATTATTTTACTTAGTTACGAAGTTTGATTTATAATTATCATAATCATCCTGTTTCGAAACGTATAAAATATAGAGAAAATCTGGTACATTGAAGACACTAGCGCTTACCTAGTGGCGAAAATTTCTGGCCGTCGAACTTTTTAAGATTGATGTTCCCAACCTGTAGTAGGTCCGCCCGAATATGGTTTATTCCACTCATGTTAGGAAGCTCAATGCTTTTAGTTTGGTGACCAAAAATTTTGGCTTCGGTGAGTATATATCACAATTTGAGCCACACGTGAACTTTAACACAAGATTAAACCGAATTTAATATATTTAACGCTAGCTTAAAAGCGGCCTCTTTGGAACATAAGCGCACCTTGCGGCGGAAATTTTCCTTATGTTAGACTCTCCCATAAGATATCTCGTTTTGTTCCCAACCTGAGTAGAATGAAACTTAACCCGGCGCGCCCAAAAATGAATCCCAGGGTAATTAATAATATATATATGTTCTGAACGTTTTACAAGACAAGCAGATGACATACAATTAAAATAACGCACAGAAATATTAACCAACTCTTAAAATGTAAATTTTCGAAAATCGTACATTGTTTTAAATTACTATGAATCCGAAATTATGACGCGAAAACGAAGAATTTCTGCAAATGGGGTGAAACCGAGCCTCAAGTCAGTGAGCGCTGGTATAGATAGCCATTGTAAATAAAATAAAATGCAGATTAGCTTAAAGATGAAAACATAAACCTCTCGCATTATGTAGATAATGATAGACAAATATTTAATTGGTAATTGAGCCAATACCTAAACTATAAAGTACACAAAATCAAAAGCAAAAATCAATACTTACAATGGAAAGAAGTTGTGTCGTATTGCAACGTGATTCCTGTCTGAGATGAACTCCCAATACAAAAACAAAAATTGTACTTACTTAACCGGCAAGTTAAAAAAAAACTGACAATTTACTAAATGAAAAAAATTAATTTTTACTTAATTTACTGTCTATTTTCCACCCCTGTGTACACATCTTTCTTTCATTGTTGACTCAGTTCCGAGTTACGAGTAGTTAATAGACAAAACTAAATAAAGCTAGTAATTAAAAGTAGATGACGCAAAAAATCAGGTAACGTTGTAATCTCCGCCACTGAAACCCTTTCATTTCGCTCGACCTGTCGGTGTGATCTGCCATATTCTGAATCCGCCTTGACGCTGGCTTCGTGGTCCTTGCGAATATGGCGAGCGACGCACTCTGCTGTTTTGATTCCGCACGTAAGGCTCCTCTGTGCTTTTGGCGTATTAGTTTTTGTAGCGGTGCCACTTTGAGAGTCCGGATTTACAGTGGGTGGGTGATCTGTAACGGCAATCCGCGCAACGAACAGTCTAAAGCGGCGCGAGGGTTGTGCAACGGAGCGTCACGTGGCAGTCGGTGACGTGGCGATTCGCGCTTTACTGAACTCGTTTGAAAGCTCTGCTTGATTTCACCCTCCCTACCCCCAACTCTCCACGAAATAATATTGTATTTTTCCGCGAGTAAAAATTAACGTTGTCACGGACCGAACCAAATGTAGACCAAGTGACTGTGAACATATCAGATTGAGTGAGAGAAGAGATTTGGGTGGCTCTCTACATCGAAGTTTTGAGAGCCGATTGTAAAGCGAGGTGAGTACGGAGCAACGCCGGAATGCAAGGGCGGGGGAAACAGGAAATCCGTGAGAAAACCCACCGACCAGCGGCATCGTCACGACTCTCAAAAGCGAAAATCCGGGAGCGACCCCGCTGGGAATCGGACCCGGTTCACCCTGGCGGAAGGCGAGTACTCTAACCACTACACCACCACAGCCCACTAATATCATACACGTAATGAGGACGCCATTTCTGCACATGTAGTAGGTTGCAATCTTGCTCATCAGCCGAGGTTCCCGGGTTCGATTATCGACACCGAGTGTCGGCGGAACTGAACGGCGTTGACAAGTAGTAGGCAAGTCTACAGGAGGTTAAATGGCCGCTTACACTGCCAATTCCAGCAGCACGCCAGAAAAAATGACGTCACTGACCAGCAACATGTCGGAACGCCGTTCGCCGATCAGCTCATAGGTAACTTAGCAGCCAGCCGGCAGCCCAGCAAATGAGGAATATTTCGTAGCCATGTGATCTGCAAGTAGTACAGCGATTTGTGTTCTACAGAGCTGCTCGTCCCGTGCCTGAGCCCGTAGGGTATAACGGGAGACATACTTCAGAGCAGTTTATATAAGATTGCACCTCAGGTCTTTTATTCAGGCAGTTAACTTTTGTCACACAGACTTATTTCTCACATCAGGCATTATGATGTGTATGCACTCTTCCCAGACTTTTCGCTTCAGTGCCATGCTATTTTTTAGCTTTAACAGAGCTCTTAATAGGCAGCAGTTGAATGCGGCCAAAATAAAGAGATTACGCCCTTTCCAATCGCAGTGGGTGAGATGTTCTCCACCCAAGGGTGGTTCCACCTCACCTGTCAACAGCATTATACAGAGTTGAATCTGCACATGCCACCTTGATGGGGCCGAGGACTACCCACCCCTACGAGCCCACTTCGTGAACGAGTTCTCTTTCTAGGTGGACCAGACCGGCGACCCTTCATTAATGGGCATCAACCCTTTGAAACCAACACCTGAGGTGAGGCAGCACGCTTACGTTCCACGGCAGCTGCTACTGACT
>NQII01000874.1:73305-117624 GCA_002778355.1 Clitarchus hookeri
GTTCCCAATACCTGGCCACCCTTAGTCCCCTGGTGGAGGGGATGACTAACAGTTACCTAAACTGGCTTCAACATCCCCCGCTATCTTATGGAGAGTCGGCGGAGGAGGAATATTAAATGAACTTCCTACTAATCTCCTTCCTCGGCGCAACCCGACATGTGAAGAAGTTTCTGGGCTAGGACCAACGACACTATAAGTACCACCACAGCTGGAGGGTAGGCGGTTTTTGTGGTAACAAACTGGCTGAAGTGTGTTATCGTGTAAAGTCTGGTGCAAATTAGGACAAAATCGGAACGGACGGACGACGGCAGAAGGTGCGAGACGACGGCGGACGAATGTGTGTGATATAGACGGACTAGAGGGTGTGGCACCCGAGTAGAGTGCTACTGTACATGGGGGCACTCGGATCACTCTAGAACATTCCGGACAGGTGGAATATAGAATGAATTAAGGTGGAACTGTATGAACATGTGATACGGACTAGGCATCCTGGGGACAAGCTGGAGGCCGTTTTGGATGATGTCACATGGTCATTTTTTCCCCATTTTTCCCTCGGAATTTTCCTTCTCGCCTCAAAAAAGGCCAAAATCGCCAGAATTTGCCTAAAAATTTCCCAAATTTCCCTCCAAACTGGCAAAATTTTCACAAAAAAGTGTTTAATGCACTATAACCCTACAATGTGGCTATGTGGATCCTTTTTGGGGATGAGGAATTGAGGGATTAATGGGTTACCCTGACATTCATGCTCTATCATTCAATGCCAGCACCATCCATTTTGCCTGAAGAATGTTCGAGTTCATTGTCCCACCATGCAACTTCTCTCATCATGCTCTGTCATTCCACCTTGGCTTCCTCATATTCCTTCTGGTCTCCTTTCGCCTGGCGGGAGCAAGCCTCATGCTGCCATTCCACCATGGTTTTCTCACATTCCTTTTGGTCTTTCACCTGGCATCCTGGCGGAGACGAGTCTTCATACTCTATCATTCCACCTGCGCGATACGGAGCGAAGCCTGCAGACGCATGCTAGCATAGAGTCGCACCGCACACATGCATCAAGCTTGCCCTGATCCACACCTATATGCATAGTTAGATGCAATTTCCGAACTGTTTAAGATACAGCTACCAAATACATAACATAGGCATCACCCTTGACAACGAAAAGGGCCGCAGGGTCAAGTATGCCCTAAGCCTACTATAAGCATAGTTGGCTGTAATTTCCGAACTGTTTAATATAAGTCACCAAATTCGTAACATAGGCATCACCCCCGATAACAAAAAAGACCCCAAAGTCAAGTATGCCCCAAGCATACTTGTAAGCATAATTGGCTGTAATTTCCGAATCGTTTAAGATACAGCCACTAAATGCATTAAAGCATCGCTCCGGCGATGAACTGATACACAGGGTCAAGCACACCCTAAACCCGCTTATAGACATACTTGCCCACTATTTACCACCCACCAAAGTTATAGGGGACGAAATACACATAATAAACATCACCTGTGATGAAGATCAGGGTGGTAGGGTCAAGTAAATTTTAAGGCATCTTATGAGCAAAGTCGACCACCATTTCCTGTCCACCGAAACTTTAGAAGTCAAATTCATAACATAGGCATCGTCACCGACAACTAAAAGGATGGTGGTGTCAAGTACGCCTTAAGCCCTCGTATAAGCATAGTTGGCTACAATTTACCACCCTCCGGGCTATAGTCAACAAATTCATAACATAAGCATAAATTCCGACTACGAAAAGGACCACAGGGTCACGTACACCTTAGGCCTTTGTATAGGCGTAGTTGGCTGCCATTTCCCACCCACATAAGCTATAATCACCAAATTCATATTATAGGCATCATCCGATGACAAACAAGGTGGTAGGCACAAGTGCACCTTAACACCTCTTATAAGCATAGTTGCCCGACGTTTCCCACCCACCGAAGCTTCCCGATTAGTAGAGAGACAAACAAATTTAGTTTGTTTTCCTCAGAACATGCCAGCTGCTTTATAGCACTATCATATTTTTTAATGAACTGTATTGCATGCACACCCCTCTCATTACCATAAAATTTAGGAACAATATTGTCAAAAGTATTTGCATCCTCGATAGCGAGACCAACATACCTACATTCTAACACTCGTCTGTCGCCTTGTCCAGAATTGTATATTGGTAAAATTTATTCAGCTATCTGTGCTTTGACTGTCTCTAACCTTTCTTCCAACTGCTGTTCTAATTCCTTTACCTGTTCCTCTACCTTTTGGACTATATTCTCTACTGTATTTGTTTTATGGTTTACTGTTTGAAAGTTTATGTCAATATCTTGAAATTCCTTTTGTAGATTTCCCTGGAATTCTTTTATCTCCTGTTGTGTTACAGTCGTTTCCTTTACTTGTCTGTTTTAATTTTATAGTCTGGTAATTAGACAACAAATTTNCTCTAACCTTTCTTCCAACTGCTGTTCTAATTCCTTTACCTGTTCCTCTACCTTTTGGACTATATTCTCTACTGTGTTTGTTTTATGGTTTACTGTTTGAAAGTTTATGTCAATATTTTGAAATTCCTTTTGTAGATTTCCCTGGAATTCTTTCATCTCCTGTTGTGTTACAGTCGTTTCCTTTACTTGTCTGTTTTAATTTTATAGTCTGGTAATTAGACAACAAATTTNATCTCCTGTTGTGTTACAGTCGTTTCCTTTACTTGTCTGTTTTAATTTTATAGTCTGGTAATTAGACAACAAATTTCATTTACCTGTGCTTGCAGAACTACGACTGATTGTTTACTTTCTGTTAACTTAACCTCTAATTCTTGTGTTTTTTCTAAAGTTTAAATGCCCAACTGTTCTACCTGTTCTTTAGTTTCCTGTATCATATTTTCACATTGAATTGTCATTTGTACCCCCCAAGTTTTCTAGCCTGTTATTCAATTATGCAAATTTGTTCTCACTCTTTTCTGTTTATCGCCTAATTTCTTGTCCTAACTCATGTTTAAACTCCTGTTTAAGCTCCTGTTGTTCCCGTTTAAACTCATGTTCTCCTTTCTGTAAGTACAACAGGATATTAAACATTTCTGTCTGACTATTCGTTTCCTGTGAAGGATCTGGGGCATTTCCCTTATCTCCTTTATCTCTTATGAAATCGCTATCGGTTATTTCTTCATTTAGGCCTACCTCACTGTCTGAGTAATGCGCCATTTATATTCCCGATTGGTTGCTTACCGATCCTATATATAATTCTGTGTCAGACTGGCTACGATTTCTAATCAAATTCTGGGACATTACGTTTAACCTTATTTATAAAAATTACATAATACCTAACCTTTAACACACTAAACAGATGATGTTACTTGTTTTGATGGCTTCACTGATGATTGATGATTTATTACCATGTTACTGCTGTTGATGAATGAGATCGTCTCGTACCTGGAACTTCGGCATCGGTCACTGGAACTGCCGGTATCATGTTGCGTAGCTCGTATACATGTTTGGAACTTCTGGCCGGTAACTTGGTTATGTGCTGCTCGATTTTCGTAAATCCCGAGTCGTCAGATGTGGTTATTCGTGCCTCGCGGCTGGGTCACCATATTTTTAATGTTCCACCATGCTGTTATTGCCGTATTTATAATATTGCAGCCCCACGTTGTGCGCCATATTTGTAACGATACCTACGTCGTGGACGTCATATTTGTAAAGTTCTTAATGGCGCGTTAAGGCCGCCATGTTTGTAGCATTCTAGGTCTGGGTATGGCGCATGGAAGTTGCCACTTGGCTAGCTCAGTAGTAGCAACGAACTCTTTAAAAAGGAGGCGCCAATTAAACACCAAATAATGTAGTCAAGTTCCGGTTTATTATTCTTTACTTATTTCTTAGAAAGATGCCACAGTTCACTTACAGTGTTCAGGTATGCCGAGTACGAACAGGGTTCACCGATACACTACACAGAAAAAGTAGAGAGCAGCGCCACAGTCATTGTTGATTATTAATTTACGTCTATAAAACTTTCCTCGCAAGAAGAAAATACGAAGGCAGGATGGACGTCCGTTCCCTCCTGGCACCCTATCGACCTCCCGCACCGGCGGAAAGAATTTATTAGATTATCAAATGCCGAAAAAGAATGAAGTTGAAAGATTTAGCGGTCGGGGTGCTTGATACATCACGCACGATGCGTCTTCCTTTACCGCTTGTTATATTTATTACCCCGGCGACGGCACACAGAGTATTTATGCTGCGGGCCTATCCCCCCCCCACCCTTATACACAGATAAGGGCACAGCAGCCGGCATCTCCCATCAGCGCTGCATCGTAGCCCGCTTAACTGCGCTGTCAGTTAAAGATAATCGAACTCTCTAGACCAAGAACTGTCTACCTGCAGTTCGGAAAGCTTCTGCGTAACTATCCGAACTGCATTGTTTGTAAAAAAAATAACATAACCTTTTAGAATACAAACCGTCGAAGCAGTTTGGAAAAGCTTATAATATAATGCTGAAGCTTTCTCAAAACTACGACTTTCGAAACGGCAAACCCGCCATAACTTATACCACGATAAACAAACTACCACGGCTTTGATTTTGAATCCTGATAAATTATTATCAAGCTTAGCAAAACAAAATAAAATGAACCGCGTATCCCGATAACTAATATCTTGCGTCGTTACACGTTTTTGTTTACACATCTGGTTTTACACAAAGGACATACAATACATTTTCATAGTATATACCATTACACTTACTGACAAGAACTATGAAGTGGAATTACTGTAACAGCGCAAATTATGAGGCATTTACAACTAGGAAAACGCTAGAACTTTAATGTTGAAGTTAACCTACTTTTACAATACAGACATCTTCAACATATAGAGACATTTTTTTCCTTAAGTAAGTGCTCAAACGAATGTTTACGCAAGCATGTTACACGCCACTTTACTCCACTCTCATTAAAACTAGGAACGGCGCTCGTGAAGTAATGCTGTCTCGGCTTGTTCGTCAGCGGACAATGCGGTTTGAAACGACGCGCTGCTAATTGCACGCGCACAGTTCATGCCGATGGGTATGTCGCCTTGTAACACATGCACTCGACCACACGCTTATCGTCGGCAAAGAAAAGTGACGTGTGACCACCCGGCTCGTGCGTCTAGGTCACCTAACCTTTTCGCTCCTGTGAGACGTGTTGACACGCTTGGAGAAAGTTCAAGTTAAAAGTGCCGTGCTACAATCGAAATAACAATATCCGTAACAAGGAGCAGTGATATTTCGCGAAAAGATTTAGAGACAAGATACAGTCCAAAGCACTGTAGGGTCATCCGGTTTCTTTGATTGGCTAAAAAAATGTTCTGGCCCGTGTTAACCGTTTGCGCACGAATCACGAAGGTTCAGTATCGGAGTTACTTAGTCCTGAGTGGCTTGATCAGTGTCTGAGTTACTTAGAGTGCCTGGATCAAAGACGGACACGGCACCAGCAGCCAATGGAGGTATAACAACAGCTGAGGTCTAAGGTGTGTATATTGTATTGAAGTCTACTGTGTGCTCCGATTTTTACGCGAAAAGTCACTGGCCCTATCCATAACCATTGCCAAAATAAAACTCCGTGATACAACATATATAATTAAACCGGATGTATTCGTGTGTTGGCCAAAAGATTTTCACTTCCATACCACAACGTTTTACGAATGGTTACTTGAATTTACACTCGTGTAAGTCGGTAAGTTGGCAAACTTTGTTTGTATGAAGACGTCTCGTCAATAAACAGTAGTAATGGGTACTGAAATATTATTTTAGCTGTTACAGTTCTCATTTTCCCTAACTACGTGATAAAGAAACAAACACAAGACAGGAAAAATTAAAATTAGAGTTACAATTCGTGACTGGAATTATAGTTGTGAAAGTGAACTTGATGTGTGTAGCAATAACAGCTAATTTTGACTGACCACCCGTTCACGTCCATGATTTTGAATGTTTCTCAAAGAGAACCGTGAATTTTGGTAAAATATGATACTTAGGTTCTATTCCCCTGCTCTAAAATACGAAACTGCATTAACTCATAAAATATTAAATATTAAGCTAAACCTGATTATTTCCTATGTTTTATTTGAAAACTTCTCAACGTGTGAGGCATTAAATGTAATAACTATCATTTTTGTAGAAAAAGTTTAATGATTACTAGTAAAATCATTACTTCAGTTGTGACTTGTGACTACTCTGAGTAACTGTCATAAGCAATGTTATTGATTCCTCATAAAAAAACCGCGGTCATTAAATAAATCATTGGGGAGGTCAAATACGCCCAATCTACTTACAAACAAATCGTAAATTTAGGAATTAAGGATAATGATTAGTACCCTATAAATTGATAATACAGAAAATCCCAAAAAAAAATTGTTTTTGGAATTGCAGATAGTAAATTTAATTCTTTTGCTTTTTTTTTTTTCAAATTAAAATGTTACAAACTACAAGTTAATACAACCTTCAAACTATTTGTGTGAACGTTAATACACATAGTCTTTACGACATTATAAAATTTAATCTTTTACGACCTTAGATATCACAGATAAATTAGTAATTTTGTCATAAATTATTACTAAATGTGATAATTTACTCCTAACCACACAGTGCATTAAAACTCAACCAGTCGGCTTTATGTCACAATTACTTATTTAAGAGGTCATGATACATAAATGAACGCTGGACGCGTTAATTGAAGTTTATAGGAAACCTATGGTACATATTATATATATATAATTATATCAAATATATCTGGAAGCTTATATAAACAAATAAAAAAGGGAAAAACATACATTATAGTGTTTGCCTACTTTGTGAGCAATATTTTGAAGGAATGGTGCATTCATTTTGCGCAATATCTTACGCCGAACTGAAACATGTAGTTATACTGTATAAGAAAAAGTTTGCCGTAAATACAGTATGCTGGCAAAATATTTACCGTACCTTCGTTTTTCTGTATACGCTTCCAAAAACCTGTATGCTTTTATCAATGTGTTTAGTGTTTGTGTACCCCACCTCGTAAAAAACTTTTCGTAAAAGCGCAACGAATGTGTAACATCATTACATGCTGGTCAATATAGCAACACTGATTTTGTTTTCTGCAGTTTACACTGTAGTTATCACTTGGTCTTCAGTTTTCGGCCTGACCATAAGAACATATTTCTGAACGATAGAACTTTTTTATGCCACCAATGAGCTACGGTTGACAAATGACTTAATATAAGTAATAGGTTAAAGTCACGAAAGCATCGTGTTTCATTTATCTCCAGTTAGCTCCTCGTAAAAATAAAGTATTGTGTAGACAAATCACATTCGGTACGATGTGACAATAATTACCACAATCACGTGCGTTTATAAAATTCCTGATAGTCAACATTTGTTAGGGTTCACTCCTACAGAAAAATGAGAATTTTACTAATGCACTTAACGAACTAAGTCTCTAAGCCCTAGTCAGAGTGTATGCAAATTAAATTAAAATTCAACTGCAATTGTAAATACTTTTTAAAAAATAAATAGAGAAACAAGACTTTTAAAAAACGGGAGTGTTTTAGTAAACACACACAGAAATATTATTTTAATTCCACAAAACTGTCGTGTTGCTAATTATTTTTATGAAAACATATTAATACTACTGTGCGAAAGCACTGGTCCTACAAAAGCATCAATCTTAAAACATACATACACAAATTTCCAAACTTTTTTTTTAACGTGAATCTTTTATGCCTCATAAATCTTGTAAAATATTTCCTGCCGCTCAACAAATTCATATTTAAAATTTTATAACAGCTTCGTACGGGGCAGCAGTTGTTAATGATAGCTCCGGCATTGCCCCGTGTCAACTGGTTGATAAATTGCACCTCCTTTGCTTGATGGCTGAAAAATGATGCCCTGCGAATATTTATCTTGCGCAAACTCGCACAGGGGAGATACTCTCCATCCTGACGCGATCTGCCATGCGCACTCGTACAACAGATTAAGTATAACAAGGTCTGTGGCCGTTAAAAATAGTAACGATTAAACCTCTTCAAGTAAAAACGACAATTTTACTGTGTAATAATTCCCCCACCCCCCTCTCAAGGAAATCGTTTTATTAAAAAACAACAATACCGATAAAAATTTTGTTGCAAATGGTTTGGAATAGTACTTGAACAGGCTCTTCGTACGTTGCTGTTGTAAATAGGTGATGTGTTTATTTAATTATTTTAGCGTTGTTTCGGAAGTTCCGAATTTGTTAAACCACTATGAGCCACAAAACGTTTTACAGTCTTAAATTTCAACCTCTGTGACTTACTTGTCACCAGATCTTCCAACAAAGTACACTAAAAGCAACCTTTTGTGTCGCAGGTGGTTGAAACATCGTCCTGTTGCAATGGCAGAATCGCTAATTTTTTGGTACCATCAGAGCAATGTATGTACTTCTGTTTGAATTTAACAGTTCCTTTTTGATGTGTATAAATTAAACACCCCTGAGGAAAATACAGTAATTGTCAGGAATGAACTGTCTTGTCGATTTCTAGATGACGCTCTGGCGGTAAATAACCACACGAGCGTCACGTCAGTTTAACAGTGAAATGTCGAGGCGGCCATTTCCACTTTACCTTTCGCTGAAGACAATGAGCGTCACGAAAGGAAGACCAAACTACAAAAAATAGCTAACGTTTTAAAGAGTTGATCAATCCTGCTCTGCCACGGAGTAACCAGAATTAAATGTCATGAGCCTTCACTCCTGAAAATCAGAAATGAATTTTATTTCACCACTGGCTCCCCGGTTGTCCGCTACGGAATGTCCGGTAGAAACACTGTAATCACTTATCTCAACGAGTTTCAGAGTAGAGCTTCAAGGAGGGGAGGCACTTATCATGTGCCCGACAGCATCAGTCAGGTCTCTCGCAACAATAAGCCTCGTGAAAACTCGGAACCAAGTTGAAAGCGAGAACCTAAATTTTCGTAAATGTGTGAGGAAAAGCGTGTTGCGGGGACTAGATTCGCCCACACGCGCTCGCAGACGGCACACGCGGGTATCTAAGCCACGAGAATGCGTGGGTTGAAGAACCATAAACTGAGGATGAGATATAGTCCATTCACGGTTACTTCCAACCGGCCTGAAACCCTGCTAAAGTTCCAATTCCAGAATATCCCTCCGGCTCATGCAAACAAAGCTTAACCGAGTCTAGAAAATTACACCAAATAGACAACGTACAGCATTCGTGCGCACTCAGTGTAATAATATTTTCTATGAGAACTATTTGTTACTAGTAATTACCAACACTCCTATTTACTTTCTGTTTTTATTCAAATGAATTATAAACTAAAAATAATAATTTATGGATAACATATAAGTAAAAGTTCAATTTAACAAAAAAAAAATGCGTACTTTTATGTTAACACAAGTAGGTATAAAACGCTTGTGATACATGACGTATTTAGGAAACAACCAAATTAAATGTCATACACGAATAAGTCTATAGACAAATTTTCGTCTTTTTCGCATTTCCTCAGCATTAACTTATCCATTGCCAGTACAACTTTCATAGTCATAGTCGCGTGTCAACAGTGACGAACGCGTGTGTGTTGACGTTGGAGTTTTCAAACAACCCCGGCGTTTTACGCGAATAAAATATTTTAACCGACTATAATATAATCTTGCTGCATTAAACCTAAGTAAAAGTATGTGTACAAACATAAAATCCTATCCACGTTGTTTTTTATCGTGCTCTTGATTACGATTGGGAAAGTTGGTGAGGGGGNGAAGCAGTCCAATGTCACAACACGGAGAGTAGGTAAGCACAGGTGACGTGCGCACTCTACCCTATATCCCCTCTGCGGAAAGAACCATCACACGATGAGATTCTGAAAGTAGCTTCCAATGCGTTCGTAGTTTTTCACGTAATAGTGATACAATTTCCTGATTTTATAACTGGGACGGTTCTTGCGCGTGGTATGAAAATTATCCACGGAAGACACAAAGCACAGTAAGAATTTTTCACCACGTATTTGAAAATAGTGTGCTGACCAACAGTAAGTACCTTTACAATCGTTTCCGTGCCCGCAGCGCCATCGTGCGGCGAGCCAATTAACTAATGTTAGCCGTCGGTTCTTCCTCCTTTGCCTCTTTCTTACATGGCGTACCATCATATGACACACGTCTGACCCTCTTAGAAAGAGAAAGCGTGCTGTTCATCATTAAGTTGTTCGGTTAGTGTGCTTTACATTCAGTTCAATATCCTTCACAGTCTAGCATTTCAGTGCATTTTCTTTACACGTGTACTGGTTATTTTCTGGTTAAACGTCCCCTGTCGCGAAAAAAGCAAGTTATTTTCATTTGCGTATCACCCGCTGCATATGCTATAGTTAAATTGACAAGTACTGTATAAGATTACTACCAACATGACATAAGGTGACTCGCTTTATATTGTCCCGGGGGAGGGGGAAATAGCAGAAAACAGAACTCGTTAACAAAAGCTATGTAGTACAATCTCCGTTAACTTCAATAAAATATTCCTCACAAAATGTGAGCAATGCATGAAATGTATTAAAAAAATTTTATTGCGCAGGGAAAATTCATAAAATTTTGCAACGTACTCAAATGCAATTGGTTGCACTGCCAATACGTGTGAGGACCAAATAAAACCAAAAATTTATAGCTAAAATAATTTAAGGTAAGTTATTTTTTGCTATAAAATATCACACTTGAAGGGAGAGCTTATATTTTAGTGCTCACTTCTTCAATAAATGTCATATATTCGCTATAACATTAATAACTGAAACTTGAAAAACTACAAAAATGCTTACAGACGTTAGGCGCTGTAAATTTTTTCCCCTACCTTATCTTTAGTCGATTTACAACTTAAGTGGTTTACAGCAATTTTTTACGACCAATGCTTCTGTTTGCGAACAATTAATAAACATAGGTACATTAACATGAACGCTTGGTATCGGCTATTAAGTATACTTGCGCTCACTTTGAAACAAACACCACAAAGTTAGCGATTTTCACTGCCAATAGAAGAATGAATGTGTCTCGTCATTTCGAATCTTCGTTTGCGTGCCAACTAACGGGTAAAATTACCACGGTGTTTTGAATTCCCATATGTAACCGATTTGGCTTGATTTTCTGCGTGGTTGCAACTCGTAAACGAGTCCTGCAACTGCCAGACTAAAAAAGGCGTGAAAAGACATTTTTTACAGTGGTCCAACGGTGTCGTGTTTTTCGCTACAGCGTTGTAAAAATGCCTTGAGGAATAAACTGTTAATGGTAGCACCTTCCCACCGTGACGATAACTCCTCTACAAACACAGAAGCGGCTGTCAGAGTATCATTGTAACGCCCTTAACGAACACAATAACTTGCTGATTTGGCGGACACGTTTCCAATGTATTTCCATTTACTTACTGCACATTGTTTTGTGCCTTGAGTTACGACGGTGTAACGTCCATTTGTTCAAACAAGCCGTGAGTAGGTTCAAGAAACAATGGAATGAGCCAGGTCCCACCCTTGTGTTAACCAAGAACCTGACTGCAATCCGCTAAGAATTACCGATGCCATAGTTCGTTCAGGATTTTTTAAAGGCTTTGCCCAATTTCTTATTTTAGTCCACTGCGTATCACTTCGCCACAGTTAATATCTTCTATCCTAACTATACTAAACTTATTGCCCAACTTCCACTTCCATCAGAGATGTGTGGCTTTTACTCTTATGGCCTGTTTTATGGGAAATGTGTCCCCAAAAACAATGCTGTCTTGCGATACAATTAAAATGCGAAAAAAAATTGTAATGCTACGGTTTACTCCTAGGACACCCCAATATTAAATGTACAGTATTTAGGATCCCATCGTTGAAAATAACTTTCATACATTTATAATTATATAAATATAGATTATTTATATGATAATATACATCCTCTACGTTTGCAGAAGTCTGGGATAGGAAAGGTAGTCCTAGTGAATTGCACCTGGAACAAGGTCAAGCACTCATGGAAGTGACACAAACTTGTGGGCATAAACAATTTCACTTAAAAAATTTTTTTTACAAAATTACTTAGTACTTTGAGGAAAAAGAAATTGATATGTGCGTCTACGTAACGTGATTCCATTACGGAAAAAAAACTTGCTAACATTCTGCAACCAGAAAAAACAGCCTCTGTAAAGCAAGCAGGAGCCTACCGCTTATTAAATTTCAGTTGTCAGGAGAGCGAGGACTTACACACTAGATAAACCTAAACTTACACTAACAAACAACAATGATACACTAGAGTCAGACCGAGAATATGAGAGTCCGAGGGTGATGCCCCTCAGTGAGCTGCTAAATCACATACTAACTCAACATTTAGACACTTTGGCACAACTGGCTTCACAATCAGAAGAAAAAAACGTAAGCTGTGTTTTGGGTGAACAGAATTTCCAGTAAATCAGTACGAATCACTCACATGCTACTAATTGTAGCTACGCAATTGTTATCGACTTTCGTAACGACACAATGACAGTTTCCCGTGGTTCAAGTGTCTCAAATAAAGCAACCGCGTGTACAATGAGAATCGAATTACGGATTTCTGCCGACTTGCCAGTTTCATTTGAATGAATAAAGAAATACGAAATGACTCAATTCAATGCGCGTTGACCAGTTGTATTTATTCACTCGTATAAAATCAGAATATTCTTGCAAAATTTGCAGTGAATTTCATTAAAATTGAGGAGTGCAGTTTCCAGTAGTTAGTTTTGTAATGAGCAAGTTTTAATTTTGTAATGAGCAAATTAAAATTTATTCAGTTTGAATCTACTGAGCGAGTAGTGGTCGAGTGAAGCTTGGGCGTATCCAGAGCGAAGCAGAGGAAGCCAGCTGATCTGCTCTAAAACAGCAGCGTTATAACTATCTTCAAAATAATTTTTCACAGTATATGTTTAAACCGTACAGGTCAAATAAATACTTAAGTGTGATAAGATGTGTTTGGTATCTTGTTGACAAAAAAAAATGTTGCTTCCAAATCATTTATGTCGAAAATCACATTCAAGATCAGCTTCTTCCGAGAGAAAAAAATTCCCGATACGCCCCTGGCGTAACGAGCTGTGCTGACGGAAACTCAAGGCGGAGAGAGGGGCGATTCTCACCCGAGAGCCTAGTTCCGTGAGCTTCGCTGGCCAGGCGTAGCGGAGTTAGCAGTGTCCTGATATAGGCTGTTCACGGTAAACTAGGCATTTTTTGAAAGCCCAGCTTAAGATCTACTCGTACGCACATTACGTATCCTTGCACTATACGTAGAATTAACATTGTCATGGGCCTGATCACTTTATCCATGCGTCGGTCACGTGAAATGGAAATTATCAGAAAAGTAAACAATTTACAAATTTTCTTATTCATGTATTTATATTAATAAAAAAACGTAAAGCAAAAGGAATAGTTTCAGTATTCTGAAACGCTTACCTAACACTTTTAATTCAACGTTAAGACATGAAAGTGCCTTCACTCCGTCGTTACCAATGTTACTAGGCGCACGCCAGCCAGTGTGCCTGGCAGAATATAGTGACATTGATCAAATGTTGATTTCAAAACTGCTTTACTAACCACGAACAGCATATAGGCAGGTGACCACTTCACCTGGTACCACGCACTGAGAAAGGTTTGTTCCAACCGACAAAACATTTGTTTTTATAGGGCCAAAAATATATTTATTTGCACTAGAAGCCAACCTTACATAAGCAAAAAAATTAATTTTGTTAATCTANAAGCCAACCTTACATAAGCAAAAAAATTAATTTTGTTAATCTAAAAAAAAAATACGCGCTTGAATAAATAAAACCTCTGTTTTCGGCCAAAAAAAATTAGACTGCCAAATAAATATTTAGTACAATCAATTGTATATATTTGCTTGGCCACTCACGTCGTTTTCGTTCGAAAATATTCGAAAATAAAGCTCGACAGTTTGTTTGTAACTTTTGTTACAATTAGGATAGTAACGGTGTTTGTTGGTGCTTTTATTGGTGCTTAGTAATAGTATAAAAATTCTCTAAGAAAACAAGTAAAATTACCAAAAAAAAAAAAAAAAAGTTGTAAAACTTGAAATACTATTTCTTTGCGCACCTTGTCCAGTATTCGAAATGTATGCATTCAGAAACATTAATTTTAAACCGGAAGTCACTTTAGCTGAGGTTGCAAGGGCGCACACGCTACAGGTTCGAATCTCGGTCGGGCTTCGTAATATATTTTTATTTTTATATTAACCAAAACTGTTTAATGTACGTAGAGCCAAACGAATATTTAGTTGCACCAACTAAATCTTACAGTTTGGAAAAACGAAATAACAGGAAAAAATATTTTGGTTTGAACAAAATAATTCATCGGCCCTATACCAACAGTTAATTTGGTTGCGTGAAACAAACTTTGTTTGGTTCAACAGAACCTCTTTTCTCAGTACACGGAAGGGCCGCGGTGGTGTAGTGGTTAGACTACTCGCCTCCCACCTAAGCAAACCGGGTTCGATTCCCGGATTTTCGCATGTGGAACTCGTGCAGGACGATGTTGCTGGTCGGCGGGTTATCTCTGGTATCTCCCGTTTCCCTCACCCTTGCATCCCGGCGCTACTACATACCCACCTCGCTTCACCCTTTTCGGCTCTCAAGACTTCGATTTTAAGAGCCGCCCAAATCTCTTCACTCCAGCGCAGAAACTTCCACGCCGGTTGTTTCCAAGACGTGAATATGCTACGGACAATCGGGAAAGCGAGTACGAGCATCGTGCCCTGGGTCAGGCAGTTATTTAGGCAGGAGGTTGACTCACCAGCGGAGAGTAGAATGCGGAGCTGTCGACGCCGATGCTGGGGTAGGGGTTCTGGTCGGTGGAGGGGTAGGGGGTGCCGTAGACGCTGACCCCGGGGGCGGAAAGGCGCGGGTAGGAGGAGAGCGCGAGCCGCGCAGAGTCGTACTGGCACGAGCAGACGGTCTGGCCCGACATGGGGTCCGTCATGATGGGGCGGCCGTTCTCGCAGCACGNCCGATCCGGGGCCCGCCGCCCCCAGGGGCGGAGACGCCGTCGCCGTCGGCTGGCCCGCCACCAACAGCTGCAACACACGACAACACATCACTCACCTCGCTGACCCTCGCCAAGCATAGTTCATGCACGGCTTGTTCCAACTTTCCTGAAGCACTGGTAACAAAGCTTAACCAAATTAAGGTTGTTTCTACTGCAGGTTAGTTACAAAACAGTTTGACAGCGGGAAAATTTACGCCGCTAGGTGCAAGTTGTTCCAAAAGGTAGAATTTTAATTAAAATTTTAAGCTACGTGAATTATAATTTACTTAGTTTCGAAGTTATGTTATGTTTGATTTATGATTATTACAATTATCCTGTTGTTAACGTAGAAAATAGAGAAATTCTGGTAACTTGCCGACACTAGCGCTTATCTAGTAGCGAAAATTTTCCCTTTGTCAAACTCTCAACATTTATCTTCCCAACCTTTAGCAGAAGTTATCTTAAATAAGTCCAGAAAATTACACGAAAGGGACAACGCACTAAATTCGTGCGCACTCAGTGTAATCATATTTTACTTTAGCACTATTACTTACTAGACATCACCAATACACCTATTTTCTCCCTGTTTTAGGCAATGTTAATTATAAGTTAAATATCATAATTTATAGATAAAATATAACTTAGTAGTTCAATTAAACCAAAAATAAGGTACTTTTATTTTAACACAAGTATAAAATGCTTGCTACACGACACATTTCGGAAGTTTTAATTCAAAAAGTGTGAAGAACCCGCGAATACACTATACACACTAAGAGGCGCCTGTTTTTTGCGAAAAGATTTCAGGGTATGTTTTGTTCCAAAACACAGTTTTGTTCAAACACTCACAATCTTTTGTGATTGGATCATTTAAATTGCAACGCGTCTTATCTGCATGCCCGCGAATCACAGACGGTCAGTGATCGGAGAAACGAAATTCTGATTGGCTCACTTATGTAGCAGTCGGTCTTCACACAAAGACAAGCGGCCAATAGCCAAACGAAAAACTGCAAGTGTGCAAATAGGATACTGAAGTCTAGCCTCCACACAAATCTTTTCGCGAAAAACATGGCTCTACACATTACTTACGAAGAACAAATTTCCACAGGCACAGATACTAGCTTCGTTTATAACTAAACATTATTTTGGACGTACTCCATTGCAGTGGGTCTCGTTGTGTCTCTCAGTTTCCTCACTTCAGTCTGAGTGATGTGTTCCTCTGTCTGGGTGCCTGAAGACGGGAACAAACTGCATTTCCCGAACGTCGTAACTGTTTAATCGCATAGTACCACTTTGTTCGTCTGCACTGTTTTCGCTGTTTTTGTTGTGTTGTTTATATTTATCATTATTTTTGTTTTAGTTTGTGTCCTCGTGCCCACTTGCGTTTTCTAGTTGTTTTCTGACTTAATTCCGCGTTCAGAATTATCTGTGTTGGTTTTCTGTATATCTGCTGATGACAGCCCAACCTGGCTTCTTTCTACACTGTGCCTTTGTGTTGTTTTCTCTTCATANTTTTCTGTATATCTGCTGATGACAGCCCAACCTGGCTTCTTTCTACACTGTGCCTTTGTGTTGTTTTCTCTTCATAAAATTCTGGTTTTATACGGAGCCCAATAGAGAGAATGTATGTCCAAAATAATGTTCCGTTTGAGACGTTAGCTCCATTGGAATAATTCTTCAAAGAACACGCCTTCTTTGTAACGTTTAAAGATGACTGTTGCAACAACATGATTGAAATGCGTGCTTAAAGCTCAGCTTCTAACAGTTATTGTGCACAAAAATGCATACCAACAATTTGTTTATATTATATTTTATTTCCCGATTATTACAAATTTTTACACTTGACCCTCATAAAATCATAAATTGAAGACTTTTAGATGTCTGAACGCTACTTACATTATCATATCGTCTGTCTCAGATAACAGAAAACGCAAGTAAGGTACCAAATATTTGCTTATGTCAGGCTACAAAGAGATTGTGTCATTAACTCACACAGGAATAAAATCATAGCATTAAAATTTGAAATATCACAATGAAAACAGCACTATAGAAAGCTTCGGTAGACCACAATTTTCGGTAAACCACAATTTCAAAATATAAATGGCAACCGTGTAAACCAAAATTTACACTTGAAAGAAAAACCTGCTATATGGATGCAAATCATACACATAAATTAGATGAACGCGAATAAACCCAACTACAACCCAATTTCTATCCTCTTTCCACCTCTTTGTTTACCAACCAGAGAAAATGTTTTAAAAATTATTTAATGAGGTGTTTTTTTTTCATTCACGCATACAGAAAACTAAGTATGGTCTTAAATAATGTACACTCACTCGTATGACAACCAGACTATGGCAGAACATACTTAAAACATCTACGCTATATGCCTTGTAAGCAATTCATATGTGGTAAAGCATAGTAATATGCCTACAAAAGTATGAACTTATTATTTGGTACCTACGTAAAACACTCATTGATACATTTTACTTTCAAATTTATTTTTTATTTACGATAAAGTTTTTGCAAATGCACATTTTTGATTTAGCAGTTTCTAGAGTTAAAAAAAAATTCACTTTCTGACGCACTTGTTGGTAATGTCCAGGGCTAATATGATAAACAGCGTGACTTCTACGTGTCAGAACAGCTGAGGCGGAGTGATACATTAGTAAAACATCAACACTGGCCCTACTATTAGAACTGTCAAAATCTGGCCTTCGTAGATGAGATGGACTATATCATCCTCTCCTGCTGCTCTAGTTCTCAGTCTCGTGGTGGGTGGGACTCACCCCTCTTGCCTCGCAAGAACTCTTAGCTACTCCCACCTGAACTTTCGGCGTCATATTTCTATGTTAACTGTTAAAAAAACGTCATCGCTAGAGCTCTGAGAGTAAACGAGTGCTAAGCACCCATGTAGATACTGCAGCATGGTACAGAAAGAGTCAGTGAAGAGATTTGGACGGCTCTTAACATCGAGGTCTCGAGAGCCGAGGAGGGTGAAGTGAGGTGAGAATGGAGCAGCACCAGAATGATAGGACGCGGGCGGGGTAAACGGGAGATCGTCGAGAAAACCTGCCGACCAGCGGCATCGTTCGGCACGATTCCCACGTACGAAAATCCGGGAGCGACCCCCGGGAATCGAACCCGGTTCGTCTGGGTGGGAGGCGAGTAGTCTAACCACTACACTACCGCGGCCCCAACATGGTACAGAAGTCGCTATCAAAGGAAAAAGTACGATCACGCTGACTTACTATTACTACATCAAAACCCAATGTGTCAAACGAGTTAAAAAAAAACCCATTGTTCTGAACCTTAGTGACGCAGTTAGAATGCTGTTTTACTGTGCGAGAGTTCCTGGGTTTTGAACCCGATGTAAGTCATGAACGTGTCACACGGCGCAAGCTTTAATCGTGCTTTCCTACATGTAATAACCCGCAATTGCTTTATTTTCTGGCATAAAGTGCGAAATTTCATATTAATTTATACCCAGTTTTTACAATTCCACATCGATTTTTGCATTAGAAACCTACTTCACTTGAATACAGTTTACGTGTAGTGAGCTCGCATTATCCGCAAATTTATTGCAGTTTTATTTGTAACCTGTTTTTAATTAATGCACCCATTAAAACCATGATAATGATGGCAGTTGAATACGCGCGCTACTTTCGTTTTATTACTATTAGAGGGCTTATAAATCTGAGCTAACCGCTGCGATAAGAATTAAATATAGATGCGGTACTTGAGGCGTAAAAAATGTGTGTAAGTGGCATGCACATGGCTATGGTAGGCTCGAGCTGTATTCCGTTACCTATGGAATGCGCAATACGCGCAAGGANGTAAGTGGCATGCACATGGCTATGGTAGGCTCGAGCTGTATTCCGTTACCTATGGAATGCGCAATACGCGCAAGGAATATTGTTCCGATCCATCACCTCCTACGTCATTATACTTCCAGATAAGGGCGTTGAAAAGCTATCGATACATTTAAATGACAGTATTATATCAACGATATATCGATACAAATCGTCGATATATTTCAACTATATTTTATCGAAATCAATATTTTTTAAATATTATTTTAAAAGCTTTGTTTTGAAAACAAAAAGTGAATTTAAAAATTACTTTGATTACTTTGGCAACATGCACCAAAACAGGCGCCACATCTTTCTGCAATGCCTCGGGTCCTCAATATGTACACTGAAGAGCCAAAAAAAAAAAATACTGGCACACCTTCCTAATATCGTGTAGGGCCCCGAGCACGCAGAAGTGCCGCAAGACGACGTGGCATGGACTCGACTAATGTCTGAAGNCGTGTAGGGCCCCGAGCACGCAGAAGTGCCGCAAGACGACGTGGCATGGACTCGACTAATGTCTGAAGGTATGCACGAGACGATTCACACCATGAATCCTGCAGAGCAGTCCACAAATCCATAGGAATGCGAGGCGGGGGAGATCTCTACTGAACAGCACGTTGCAAGGCATCCCAGATATACTCAATAAGTGGAAGTTTCTAAAGTCAGAAGAGTGTTCCTTGAGCCACTCGGTAGCAACTCTCGACGTGTGGGGTGTCGCATTGCCCTGCTGGAATTGTCCACGTCCGTCGGAATGCACAATGGACATGAATGGGTGTAGGTGATCAGACAGGATGCTTACGTATCTGTCACCTGTCAGAGTCGTATCTAGACGTACCAGGGGTCCCATTTCACGCAAACTGCACACGCCCCATACCATGACAGAGCCTCCACCAGCTTGAACAGTCCCCTGTTGGCACGTAGGGTTCATCGATTCATGAGGATGTCTCCATACCCGTACACGTCCATCCGCCCGACCCGTACACGTCCATCCGCCCGATACAATTGGAAACGATACTCGTCAGACCAGGCGACGTGTTTCCAGTCAGCAACAGTCCAATGGCGGAGTTGGCGGGCCCAGGCGAGGCGTAAAGCTTTGTGTCGTGCAGTCAACAACGGTACACGAGTGGGCCTTCAGCTCCGGAAGTTCATATAAATGATGGTCCGTTGAATAGTTCGCACGCTGGCACTTTTTGATGCCCCAACATTGAAATCTGCGCCAATTTGAGAAAGGGTTGCACGTCTGTCACGTTTAATGATTCTCGTCAGTTGTCGTTTGTCCCGTTCATTCGCGATCTTTTTCTGGCCGCAGCGATGTCGAAGATTTGATGTTTTCCAGATTCCTGATATTCACGGTACACTCGTTAAATGGTCGTACGTGAAAATCCAAATTTTATCGCTACCTCGGAGATGCTATATCCCATCTCTCGTGCGTCGACTATAAACCACGTTCAAAGTCACTTAAATCTTGATGATAACCTGCAATTGTAGCAGCAGTAATAGATCTAGCAACTTTTCCCGAAGCTTGTTGTCTTATATAGGCGCTGCAGACCACATCGCGTTACTCTGATTGGTTCCATACCTCTGTTATTTGCATACGTACGCCTATACCAGTTTTTTTGACTCTCTAGTGTAATATTCCAAGCAATTTTGCATTAACNGTTACTCTGATTGGTTCCATACTTCTGTTATTTGCATACGTACGCCTATACCAGTTTTTTTGACTCTCTAGTGTAATATTCCAAGCAATTTTGCATTAACTTGTCAAGTCCTTTAATAAATAAAACACCGGATTCCAAGGTACAAAATTCTATTTTTTTTTTCGATATATAGTTTTTGTAAAAATATATTTTTATAAAAAACAATATAAATAATATCAGTATTTTTTTCCGATATCAACATCCTTACTTTCGGCTGGTCTCAAACAGATGGTTCATGCAATAACGATGAATTTTTAGAGGGAACGTGCCGCGACTTAGGTTAGAAAGTTAAAATAACTTCAACAGTGCCCGTAATTTGTTTAGGTGTGTATGCAGAAGATACACGCCTCAAAAAATGCACCGCCTTCAATTGATTGCTCATGAATAGGGGCAGGTGTTTTTCGCGAAAAGATTTATGGGCATGCTATACTTCAATATCCTACGTCCACAACCACAACTTCCTTTTGTTATTGGTCGCGTGTCTACGTGAGAAGACGTGTTCTTATTTGACTGGGTTAATCGTAAAGAAAGTTGTCCGATACTGAATGTCCATGATTCGCGGACAGACAAATGAGGCATGTGACATTTAAAATCATCCGACCACGAAAGTGCATATGAACAAAAGTTTTTGGGAGTACAACTGACCCTACCCATGAAGGATCTTCGCTGCAACAGTAGGCGCATTGCAAAAAGACAATCTTCAAGTCTGGAGTGGTATTCTAAACAGACAGTGCGTATTGTCATCCCGTACTTTATCCTGGTCCGTCGTCAACCTCGTAACTAAGAAATCCCAGTGGTTCAAAACTGTTTTATGGGTTTACATCGGTGTAGTTTCCAGTATGGTTAAGCTACGAAACGTATACATCATACATTTATATTAAAAGATGCTAAGTAAGATTAAGGTATGCGAATTTAATTTACCCACCGTACAGTCGCCCAGGGCCAAGCAGAGAGTACAAATTGTGGAGGGTGAAATTATAAAATTTCGCCCCACCCCCGAATGATAATTTTAATCATCACACACACGACATTAATCAGTACACACAACTTCGATAGTACAAGTGTTTATATTTACAAGACTAGTAACTACTTGCAATTACGTGTTTTCTTACATATTAATTTTTGCTCGCATTCTTTTTATATTTTTCACCCCCCGTGCACGGTATCGCCCACTTTCAGCAAATCATAGGTAGNCATTTTTGCTCGCATTCTTTTTATATTTTTCACCCCGTTGTGCACGGTATCGCCCACTTTCAGCAAATCATAGGTAGCCCTGCATTTGCCATATTTATTTTAAAACGACACGCTTNGTGCACGGTATCGCCCACTTTCAGCAAATCATAGGTAGCCCTGCATTTGCCATATTTATTTTAAAACGACACGCTTAAAACAGTGCATGTAAGTTTTTTTCGTTCCCCAGCGCAGCGACTAATGCGTGAAGTAACGGCACGACGTCGATGGGCTTGCAGCTGATCGCGTCAGCTTCAGTGCAGAGAAAGGATTACGGCCTCTGTAATAGGCGCTGTTTAAAACCAACTACTGAAAAAGCACTTGTGGGAGATACTCTTTTTATATCTGGCGTGTATCACTTGTTTCCGCAGCGTAATTACATGAAATTGTAAGTTTCTGCGGACCTGGAAGAAAAGGGGGTGGGGGGCCGTGCGTGCTGCCGCTCGAGTCCAATATCTCGCCGAACGCTCGTTCAAGTTCTTGAAGGGGCTGACTTCCGAAATGGCATGCGCCGGGGGCCGTGCGTGCGGCGAGAAAAAAAAAAGGCGCGGCCGATTTGCGTACGCGTGTCTTGCGTCACGCCGTCCCGCCTCTCTTCCTCGTCGTCGTCGTCCTTTTGCCGGAGCAACAGCTGTCGCCCGAAGGAAGAGCCTATTTCCGTAGCCGTCGGCGCAGAGCCCATGCCGCGGGATCTCGCAGCGCATGACCTTACAGTCTGCAGCGCGCTTGTGACCGGCCAGTTCGCTTCTGAGAGGCGGGTGGGATCAGGCCGGTATACTTGGTAAAGAGTTTTCATCCAGAGGGAATACAACTTTTTGCTAGAACAGATATAATCCCATGCGGTTTTGATTTTATCACATCAATTGCATTANTCCAGAGGGAATACAACTTTTTGCTAGAACAGATATAATCCCATGCGGTTTTGATTTTATCACATCAATTGCATTTAAAAAAAAAACATTTTCAGAGCTTGCATACGCAATTTCCTTAACCTGTGTAGGGGAAAAGTAAAACCGTGCAGTNTTAAAAAAAAAACATTTTCAGAGCTTGCATACGCAATTTCCTTAACCTGTGTAGGGGAAAAGTAAAACCGTGCAGTAGTAGTTACAGATATGGTCTTTCATAACGTGTAGTAAAGTTCCACTGTTACTTGTCTAGTTTGCAGAGGAAAGCGTGACGACGGAAGCATGCACGCCGGTTCAACGCCTTCCGCGCACGAGTGTCGTGGCACTGGACGCGCGCGTTATTGTCGACCGTATCGCTGCGCCTGGAAAGCGGAAAAAACAATAGTTAAAGCCCGAAAATTACACACGAGCGGTGTGATTGCTCGAAACATGCGTTGATTTTCGTTATTTTGAGTTAAATGTTGTACTTTACATTGCACGATTGCACACACAGATGCTGAACGTGACGATGATGTCCGATTATTGCGTACTCCGAACGACTTGTTAAACGGCAATCATAAACTGAATCATGTCGAGACTTGGGCGTGGGCTGTCACTGCACCGGCATGATCGCTACTCACCGTTAGTTCTTAGAAACCACAGCCACCAAGGACCCTAATTTATTTACTTCTTAAATTAAGTTATATGAACATAGGCTTGGTTAGTTACAACGAATGTTATTGTCTGAACACCTATGCTGGAGACAGAGGGAACCAAGGGAACACTGTGATACTGAATTATGCGTATTATCATTATTTACAATGGCTATATTGTCAAAATATTACATTCAACTCATACTTTGCAATTAATCACATGCATAAAATATGGCAGAACTGTGGGCGTCAAATTTTCGCACGTGAGAATCGTGTCGGACGAAGCNTCATACTTTGCAATTAATCACATGCATAAAATATGGCAGAACTGTGGGCGTCAAATTTTCGCACGTGAGAATCGTGTCGGACGAAGCCGCTGGTAGGCGGGTTTTCTCGGGATCTCGCGTTTATCTCACCATTGCATTCCGACACTGCTCCATACTCACCAAGCTTCACCCTCATCGCTCGCAAGCCGCCCCAACCCACTTCTCTGCTGGCGACATGATGAAATGTCGGAAGAACGCGAGGAGGGAGACTGTAACCACAGTTTAAGAAATGGGAAAACTTCTAGCAGAGCTATTATTATTAATGTGTGATGAAGATTCTCCTGAAAGTCGTGAAAGTAAATTAACATTTTCACACTAACACCTTATAGCTTATGATTAGGGGCAATGATATTTCGCGAAATGATTTCGAGACAATATACAGTCCAAAGCACTGTAGGGTCGTGCAGTTTCTTTGATTGGCTAAAAAATGTCCTGGCCCGTGTTAACTGTTTGCGCACGAATCACGAAGGTTCAGTGTCGGAGTTACTTAGTCCTGAGCGGCTTAGTCAAAGACCGCCACGGCACCAGCAGCCAATGGAGGTGTAACAATAGCTGAGGTGTGTATATAGTATTGAAGTCTTCTTTGTGTCCCGATTTTTACGCGAAAAGTCAGTGGCCCTACTTATGATTAATTGACCCCTCGAGGTGACCCCGCTTGAGATAACTTTTCATCAAAATGTATACTTGCCACCACTGCACTATAAAACCACTGAGAATTTGCAAAATATATACCCAAATATGCTCGAAATTGTTGGTGCAATGACGGCGGCAGAGAATGGTCGCNGTCCTGGCCCGTGTTAACTGTTTGCGCACGAATCACGAAGGTTCAGTGTCGGAGTTACTTAGTCCTGAGTGGCTTAGTCAAAGACCGCCACGGCACCAGCAGCCAATGGAGGTGTAACAACAGCTGAGGTGTGTATATAGTATTGAAGTCTTCTTTGTGCCCCGATTTTTACGCGAAAAGTCAGTGGCCCTACTTATGATTAATTAACCCCTCGAGGTGACCCCGCTTGAGATAACTTTTCATCAAAATGTATACTTGCCACCACTGCACTATAAAAACACTGAGAATTTGCAAAATATATACCCAAATATGCTCGAAATTGTTGGTGCAATGACGGCGGCAGAGAATGGTCGCTATATGTAGGCGGCATGGTCCGTGCACAGTGGCTGCCGGCCTCGGCAAGCAAATATTTCAACCGAAAAGGGATACATAGCACGATACGCATTATCGGTGATACCATCGTTGTTCCAGCGAGGTTCCTTCACGCCGCCGCAACAGACCGCGCAATTATCTGCAAGCGACCCGTGACGACGTTCAGGAGGCGTCCGTTTCCGAACACCACCTTCCTCCCGCCCGCCCCTTCAAACCTCCGTGCACGCACGCGAGGCTGAACCGCTCTCTCCGGGGGCGATGCGTGTGGGCCATTTGCATCTCATTCTGGTATGCGGCCGAGGAGGCGCGGCGGACCGCCTAGATAAGCCCGTGGAAACGGGAAGACACGACGACGGTGGAAGAACGACGAGCGTACGAGTAACTCTCCCCGACCCTCTTTTACGACGTNGGAAACGGGAAGACACGACGACGGTGGAAGAACGACGAGCGTACGAGTAACTCTCCCCGACCCTCTTTTACGACGTTCGGCATGCATTTCACGGAGCCTTGGTGCCAGCAGGGCATCACTGCTCCTCGACCTCTTCCAGAGCACTGCACAAGACTTCCATCCTCATGTAAACAAACCTTCCTTGTTGCCTTCAAGTGGTGATTCTGCTCGACTCCTTCGACAACTCNAGACTTCCATCCTCATGTAAACAAACCTTCCTTGTTGCCTTCAAGTGGTGATTCTGCTCGACTCCTTCGACAACTCAAATGCGTATTTCCGGTATTCGGCACGCATGACGAAACTTATCGCCAGTGGGGCACCGAATGTCCCACTACTCCTTGCCCCGTTCCAGAGCAGTGCACCAAGTGTTCGCCCAGACTTAGATCCAAATGTAAACAAACCTACTGTGCTGCCTTCAAGTGGTGATTCGGCTGGTATATCAAGATAGCCCGATGCCATGTTCCCCCGGTGTTCAGCAAGCACGTATCTAGAATACAACCATCCGGAAAAAAATGCTAATTTTTTTTAAAGCAAATAATGTAGATAATGAAAATCACTCGCACTCGCCACTACGAAAAAAATTATCAATAGTTAAATTAACTGGAAAAAGATGTAAATAAACGAAAAAGTGTATATTTCACGATCACTTTTGGTTCATGGCTATCCCGGGTTCGCAGTTTCTGGTCTGCCCACGAGAGGGGAGCATGTTGCTACACACGCACATCTTAGAGCAGACTAACATCATTCAGTGATTTTTTTGTATTCACGTACTTTTTCTCTGACTGGTCATGTGTTGCCCTGGAAACAAGCCTTATAAGATTCCGCAGAAGGTCCTGTAGGTTTGACAAATGCTTGGCATGTTCGTCTCAAAACAATGAATGAGGAAAGACGCCCTCCCCCGTTGCTAACAATTCCTGTCATTTTGCTAGCTAGGATGACTGTAGTCAGTAATAGATGCGTTTGTGGATTTGTCTTTTTATTTCCTTTGTTCTAATGTTCTGGAGTAGCTGGTCTGAAAAAAATATTTATTAGGCTATTACATCTTGTTTTGTTTCTGTTCATTATGATTTAATTTACATTTGCTAATAACAGCTGTTATTATTTTACATGGCATGGACATGAGCATATAGCTAAATCAAATCATACATAATTACAACATTATTACACACATTTTATGTTAACTGTGCATTCATTTCAAAGCCTTGGCTATGTCAACGATTTATATGCAAGTATTATTTTGTGGTTGCTAAGTATTTTCCAGAGCATGGCACGTTCGGAATTTTTCTGACTAACACATTTAAAAGGATAATTGTGGCGGAAAATCATGTAGTATTTCTCCCCTTTCAGCAGGTTCCCTCATTTTCTCCTCGACCTTCATTGCATAATCTCTACTCAACTTTTTTCTCTTTTTTTTTCTAGGTTGGCCGCGAGCCATAGGATTGTTATTCTCTGTCGGTTTCATGTGTGTTCAGTACTTGTTATTCTACATACTACAGAAATAAATTCACCACTGCTTACAATAACTCAACAGCTGTGTATTAAACTGTAACTGCTATGGATCGAATCTCTTTTATATTGTATCCATTGGAGAAAATATTTGATATTAAGTAGGCATTTTCGAATAAGNTGCTATGGATCGAATCTCTTTTATATTGTATCCATTGGAGAAAATATTTGATATTAAGTAGGCATTTTCGAATAAGAAAAATAATCTTTCTATGATTATGTTTCAAATCAAATTTCAAGGCATATGATAGTACATTGCAAAACGTCTCACCACCAACCTAAATAAAATTCCGGGTACGAGCAGAGGAACTACAACCATTCATTGTTGATGCTATATTCGTGCCGAGTAAGACCCTGTCCGTGCAGAGTAAGGCCATGTCTGTATCGAGTAGGGCCGTGTCCATGCCGAGTAGGACCCTATCCGTGGCGAGTAAAGCCCTATCCGTGCCGAGTAAAGCCCTATCCGTGCTGAGTAAGGCCCTATCAGTGCCGAGTATGGCACTATACATGCCGATTAAGGCCAGGTCCGTGCCGATTAAGGCCCGATCCGTGCCGAGTTGGGTCCTGTCCATGCCGAGTAAAGCCCTGTTCATGCAGAGTATGGTCCTGTGCGTGTCGAGTGATGCCCTCCCTGTGTGTGCCGAACAAGGTGTTGTATTCGCGCAGCGGGCGCGGCGCAAGACGTTTGCAAACGACAGTAGGCGCGGCTCACACGTGTCGTCGCGGAGCTGATTCGCGGCTTGCGTGCCACCCGGCTTCGTCCCACGGCGCCTACCGACCCGCTAAGTGTCGCCTCACACGCCAGATGTCCCTTCCCTCCCCTTCACCCACCAATTTGTTCCTCTTCGTCTTCGCTCCCGCGCCGGTTTTTTTTTATTTACTTTTCCTTTTACTTTCTGTGATAATTCCATGTTTTACGACGCTGCCAAAGTACCGGGCACAGAATTTTTAAATCCCAACACCATTGTAAATTACATATCGCCACCCGTATTATTTGTCGCCGTAAGAAGATTTCTGGCAGGGAAAATGGTATACGTGTAATGCATACAAGATGTTCTATGGCATCATTAAAAAAAAGGATTTACTATGTCGATGGTAATTACTCCAACCGACAGGTTAGCGTGTTAAAAACTACTTTCGTGCACAGTGTTTTGCCAAAACATTTCCGGCTGTAGAAAATACCATAAATTCACTCACATATTTTGTTTTCATAAAAGGAATTTTAAAGGCAAAGCATAAAATATGTTCAAGGCATCGCAAAGTTTATATAACTTATAAAATTAGTGAATGAGTTTCTGTGCTCACTTTTAATTCAGTAATTCTGAGTGCTTTATTGATTGCAAAAATATTCTGAAGGTGAATAAAGATTGTGAGTAGTTTGTACTGACTTTTCTTTCCTTTATTCAGATTTTGTATGATGCACTCCTCAGTGTTTTCGACCATTATTCAGACAGCATAATGCCATACCGTGGACAAAGTTCAATAAGTGTTACTGTTCACTGGGAATTACTGTAGATTATTCTGAAAAACATTGCTGCCCTCACTTAGAACCTACCGCTGAAAAATTTTGATAAGAAATGCGAGTGCGATAAAACACCAATATGTGTGCTTTTCAAAAGTACGAAGAAGCTTTCTATAGCTATTAGTGTTAACTTCAGCATTTAAATGGCATTGTGCCAGCAAAATATTAGTGCAAATTACTGTTTGTTTCACTTGCTGCTTTCATTCTGCCATGAAAGCATGCCCATCACAGAATCACACAAAATCACATGCAGAGTTAAGATTGCAACTGCATAAAATTTGGCACGGAAACGCACAAAAAACTAAGTTTGTTCACAAGCGTGTCAAAGTGTGAAGTCCCCAGTTCATCATATGGCATAAACTAAGCCTCTGAGAACAATTGTCTCTTTGCCAGTGATTCAGTGACTCCGACTGTGCAGCGAAATAATGCAATTCTCGATTTTAACTTTCGCACAGAACGTTTTTTACGGTCTCGCTGCTATACGACTTCCTGGACCAACGACGAACAAGTCTCTTCGGGAAGAGAAAGGCCAGCTGCATCGTGGCCGCAGGCTATCTGGACGAGACTTCGGCAACCATTAGCCAATTTATCTGCGCCGGAGCCAGCTTCGTGCCTTCTCGCCGAAGTTCCAAACTTTCACTCCCGGCCAGGTGCTGATGCGCCCCGCAACTCAGCAGACATGGAGCTGGAACCTGTTCATATATCTGCTAACAAAACCGCATTTCTCTCGTACAGAGAGAGATGAACATGCTGTGGCATACCTGGTAGTTTGTATTGAAGCGAAGCGCTGTGGAATCGGTTACCCTAGCATGTTCACCTGCGCATGGCAGTAATGGCTGAGCGAGTGTGATCGTGTGGTGAGGATGAACCTTTCCCGACGTCATGCGTGAACGGGCTGCAACTGGTTTGGGGTCGCAAGGAAGCGTGCAGTTAGATAAAGGAACCTCTACTGTAGACTAACGGTCGATGAAGACTAGTGGATGCAGGGCGTCACTGTTTATTATCGCTCATGCTGACTCTTCCACGCTTCCCTGTGTAGTGACTTACCTATGGTGACACCATCCTCTGTTATGACTGGATTACTGATGGTTGACAGAGTACGCCAAAGGTGACAAGAGGATGGAATCAGACGCGTGATGTAGATTATAGAGGTGGTAATACCCGTGGTATGGCATGATTTAGGGGGTTGATATAAGAACTCTGGATAAGAAAGGAACATTCCGTGATGGTATAGAATAATTATATTAACGTAGTTCCTGTTGAGGAATAATAACTTTGATGAGTTTTAGAGCGAATATATTCTATAGCCGTGTATCCCGAGGAAGCCGATTAGGCCTAAAAGTGCCTGCAGGACCCCAGAAGAATGGCTAAGAAAGGAACAAAGTGGTACTCCCAGAATACCCCACTGGGGATTGGTTGTGGGCAGGAGGTGGTGAAGCCAGACCCGGCTTCTGACAGGAAACTATGTGGCATACCTGGTGAGCTAGAGAAGACATTGAGGATCCCCCGTCCTTCAATAGTGAGCGTCAGGGTTTCAGCGACGATGCGGGAGGGTATAAGGTATCGGCCTCGGGGTTTGTGTCTGGTCAGCTGTTCTGATAGCAGGAGNCCGGAGCCAGCTTCGTGCCTTCTCGCCGAAGTTCCAAACTTTCACTCCCGGCCAGGTGCTGATGCGCCCCGCAACGCAGCAGACATGGAGCTGGAACCTGTTCATATATCTGCTAACAAAACCGCATTTCTCTCGTACAGAGAGAGATGAACATGCTGTGGCATACCTGGTAGTTTGTATTGAAGTGAAGCGCTGTGGAATCGGTTACCCTAGCATGTTCACCTGCGCATGGCAGTAATGGCTGAGCGAGTGTGATCGTGTGGTGAGGATGAACCTTTCCCGACGTCATGCGTGAACGGGCTGCAACTGGTTTGGGGTCGCAAGGAAGCGTGCAGTTAGATAAAGGAACCTCTACTGTAGACTAACGGTCGATGAAGACTAGTGGATGCAGGGCGTCATTGTTTATTATCGCTCATGCTGACTCTTCCACGCTTCCCTGTGTAGTGACTTACCTATGGTGACACTATCCTCTATTATGGCTGGATCACTGATGGTTGACAGAGTATGCCAAAAATGACAAGAGGGTGGAATCAGACGCGTGATATAGATTATAGAGGTGGCAATACCCGTGGTATGGCATGATTTGGGGGTGGATATAAGAACTCTGGATAAGAAAGGAACATTCCGTGATGGTATAGAATAATTATATTAACGGAGTTCCTGTTGAGAAATAATAACTTTGATGAGTTTTAGAGCGAATAGTTTCTATAGCAGTGAATCCCGAGGAAGCCGATTAGGCCTAAAAGTGCCTGCAAGACCCCAGAAGAATGGCTAAGAAAGGAACAAAGTGGTACTCCCAGAATACCCCACTGGGGATTGGTTGTTGGCAGGAGGTGGTGAAGCCAGACCCGGCTTCTGACAGGAAACTATGTGGCATACCTGCCGAGCTAGAGAAGACTTTGAGGATCCCCCGTCCTTCAATAGTGAGCGTCAGGGTTTCAGCGACGATGCGGGAGGGTATAAGGTATCGGCCTCGGGGTTTGTGTCTGGTCAGCTGTTCTGATAGCAGGAGGTGACTGCGTTGATTGAGCCCATCTAAATCCTCGCAGTCGGACCCTACACGTAGATAATACTCCAAGAAAGGTCAGACGCATTTGTGGCATGGTAGCTGTAGTTCTCAGCGCGTCAAATAGCGCGATAAGGTATGTCGTACCTGGTACCAGCCTCTGGATTGCACCCTACATTCGTGAGTGCACAAACGGCCCATAAGCTCCCAATGGATGCTAGTACAGCCTCTGTCAACCGAAACAAAGGGAGAGGGGGAGACGGATATCGGATATCATAATTTTCGGATAATAAATAAATAAGGTTTTTTGGATTCAAATGAAGAAAACAACCAAGTACACAAAAATTTCACATACCATATATACAATTGTGGGTTTAATTACCTATGCCAATACAGTATTTTACGACAAATGAACATGAGCAGTAAACCAACTATATGTAAACAATGGAATTTTATGTTGAGAATTACTTCTTAGAGAAAAATGGAAGATTTTCATTTATACTTCCCCTTCGCATCATTTTCTGGCCACGATATCCCGCAACCTATCAAAAATATACCTCAAAATATTAGTAGACTTAAAATTTTTAAAGTGTGTATATTTTTTAATAACACTGTAAGGTCGTTTCGGTTAATCGGTATTCCGGTTAAAAGTGTTTCGGTTAATAGAGATTATACTGTATTTATGTGTCCTGGCCAATCACTCGTGATTCCCCTTCGGGATGGTGGAGTTTCCCGCACTGTACGGATGTGTTTAATGTACTTCAAATCACTGTGCAGAGTACAAATAATTCGGCCTGAGAAGCCAACGTGCTGTGGTGTAACAAAGAAAGGGCTTGTTTTCAAAACCTGACGATGTGAGGCTGCGTGTTTTAATCCAGGCCTGCTGAATTGTGGCATTCTTCCCAAATTGGTTTCTCCACCTCCATCCCCGGCCATTCTAGCATTCCAGGGTTATAAGCAATAACCCAACCTACTTCACGGCTGATTTTGTCACGGTTTCAACAATAAAAACAATACGGCTGAATATATAGATATATATAATATGGCCTATGTGTGTGCGTAATACCTACTTGCCCAGGAGTTTTATTGTTATATAAAAATTTTTGTCGCTTCTGTCCGAGATGGTTTCTTCGAAATCGGACAATATGGAATAGTTGCATCACAATCTTTGCAAATGTCCATATTCTTCACATCTGCAATCAAACCATTTCGTGAGCCTGATTTCGGAGAACACATTTCAAACAAGAGTGACTGCATATTTAATACAATACAAACATAACTACATATGCCTTCATAATTTTTCATCCATTAAATTAAAAACCTTATTAGCTTCTTTGAGGGTCCTCGGTAGTCGTGGTGGCTAATATGTTGCGTTCATTTGGTTCAGAGCCCGCTATAATTAAAAGAAGATAATGTCGTCTACACTGTTTCTGGGAAACGTAAAAACAAATTTTAAAAAAATTAGAATTTTCTAAAATCTGCATATTTTTAAGTAGGGAAAAAATATTATTATCTTCTATCTTGCATTTCACAGTAAAGTGCCGACCATCCGCAGTAATATAAATCTTTCTCGACACTACTATGTAAACTTTTAGTGGCCTCCATTATAAACTGGCTCCAATAATGATTTAATTAAGTGGTTACGCTGATGATAGAAAATTATTGTTTGGTTGACGTTACTAACTGAATTGTATAACTATTTTGCAATTTTTAAAACAACATTTTAATTCGCTGAACATAACATCGAAAAACCAGTCGGTACCTGTCTGTTACCACACTGCAGTTAGCGTGATTCTGATTTCGAGTCTGGTAAAAAAAATACTGGCTAATATTACGGTGTGGTCACGAACTTCGCTCGTCGCATCAGGAAACTGCTTATTAACTTCAGCGTTGCCTATGTGAAGTTGCTTTCTTGATTAATTACGCTCCGAACTCTCGGGTGAAATTGTGGAGGAATTGCGGGAGCGATTTCTCGGTAACATGGGAAAAAAATTAAGGAAACTTTCAACACAATCGTTTTGAAGCATAACAAAATTAAAAACATGTATTACAAACGGCATGCGTAAATGTGAGGCAAAGTTACGAACATGTAGCCTATTGCAAGGAGAGAACCAGATACACTATGTTGTTTAAAAATTATAGGCTCCAAATAACTATATTGCACTGAACGTGCAATTTCCGATGAAACTGCTGTGCATATTAACCTCAAAGAAACAGCTGTGCATATTAAACTCAAATTACGCCCATTGCCCTATTCCGAGGGCACTGACTATTTTGCAAGACAATAACCTACTTGCTAGTTATTCAGCGTACAGATAATTATCTCGCGTGCAGGGCTTTACTCTCAATACACTTACGACCTAGTTCCAGATGAAAGAAGAAAGAGTATCAGATGTGTACACAGCGCGTCATGGGTAGAACATCGAAAATGAAACTGACTACAAGTTATTTCCACGTGGTATACATACAGGAAAAGCTATTAGCATATTCGTACTGGGCAGTACGCATCCAGTTTATAAGACAACGTAAATTTATCTACAGCTGAAACCAGGTAAAGAATTACCCGGACTGAACGCTGTTTTGTATCATCGGGCAGAAAACTCGAGTACGATGTGTACTGAAATTTAAATTTTCTTGGCATTCACGAGGCTAACACTAACGGAATTTAATTATGTACATCAGTTCACCTCCAGGAAAATCTTAATTACTACCACTAAAATAACAGTGCGAATGACAATGGCTAACAACAATTTGCTACTATAACGAAATATTTTAGTACCACTCTCACAAATCTTGTAGGTATCATATTTTTAAAAGAGCATTCACAAATTTAGACAAATTTCGTAACTTTTTCAGTGAATTTTGATGCTCTCTACTCGCAATCCGTCAAGGAATGATTTTTAACAGGCATATCACAAGAATGAACATTTCACTTGACAGCAAAGGGTTCAAACTGGTCCCAAACAAGCGCATCTGTTTTCAACATAACAGGCTGAATATGGGAGTATGGGAGTACTCTACTCTCACACCTATGGTCGGCTCTGCTTTTTGAAAGACTCTCGCGTTACAACGTTCATTGAGAAACACACGTTATGATGTAAGTCACTGAAAGAGGTAAGGGTGAAATATAGTTTCCAAAACTTTTGTGATTGCCCTTTGGGACACAGCCTGTCTTATAATTATAATTCACCAAAGACACCAGGGTAACAGTCATGGGCCGTGTTCGGATTTGCCTTTTAATTATTTAGGATAGTGATAATTTAGAGTGATCAATTAGAATTACACTTTGTAACGCTACTAGTATCTGATTTATGAACTAATTCCGGATTATTACTATGATATATTTTGTTACAACAATAAAATAAATATTTATAATAAAATTCATTTAAAAAAATTTATATGTGTATTTTCATAGACAATGAGGATTAGATTAATATCTTGAAAAGTTATGGTTTACTTCGAAGAAAAAAATTATGTTGCACATCAGTACAAAAAAAATCACGTTGACGAACGAAATAACGTGCCAGCGATTTCATCTTCATGTTTTCTTTCTTCAGCTTGTTAGATTTCATTAAAATTTGTATGAAAACAAGTATGGAGTACGCTGTACAGAAAGCAGACTCGTATGTCCAGGTATTTGAGGAATTCATACCCTTCTCCAGTTCATTAAACTTTCCCCCTCAATCCCCGAATATTTAGGGCCCTAGCGTGGTTACAGAGCAGAATTAGGGTATTAAACGACGAATAAGAATACGGCTATAATCTCTGGTATGCTGCTCTGAATGGAACGAACCGTTCCCAGTTAAGAGACACTTAAAACCGCTGTGATAAATATCTATTAACCCCGGCTGATTCCGGAGCTGTTACAGGCGTTCCGTTCCACCCACTGGCCTAACGAAACAAGGCAGGCAAAATATATTTCGTATTCACGCCCTTGACACAAACAATGGTAGACGAAGTTTAACCTTTCCAGCCGAAACTGGTTGGAGTTGACGTCCAAGCCCATACTGCAAACGATAGCCCATCACACCTGTGATTTACGTACACGCCGATATATTCTACTCTATCCGACCATTTGGTTCAGTCGCCAATACACGTGACCAATGCAACGTTATAGTGTTTTTGCCTATGCACTTTTTCCTACACCGTGTCGTATCTTATTTTATCTATATTGCCTCGTTCTTCGCACTTTGCTTCTCACTGAATTTAGTATCTGTACCTTCGTCTTCGTAGTCAACGTTTCAAATGCTATAACGTCAGAAGAGGCATGTTGCCAGTTTCCTATTACGAGTTAGCTCTGTTCTAGGCTACAAACATTCCTGCGAGTTTGTACACTCCGTATTTCTTTGTCGATCTTTGTAGTCTCGGCGGTGCTTTCTAGGGAGCTAATATGACTTTTTACGAATGTACTGCAAGTTCGCTGTTTTCGTTAGATGGTCATGATTGGTCTTCTGTATGGTCGTGATTGTCAGTCGGTACGTATGGTCGATTGGTATGTTCAGTCGATGTGGCTAGTAGGTAAAGCCTATATTAGAACGGTATGGTCAGTATAGTCCGTACCTACCAGAATAACCGTCTTAGAAACCAGTACTTCCATCTTGCCACACTTGTCTACGCAAATGGCATCTGCAAAGCGTCTGCAAATAACAGCAGAATTTCAATCGGTCTCACGCAAGCTATTCAGTGACCAGATTACATCTCATGTATGACATATGTGAAAGGGAGTGGGGGAAAATACGACTAAATGTCTCAGACTATCAAACCCTTCTGAATTGACCTGATGCCTGAACAGTAAAATTCTTATTCTGACACGAAAAAAAACCTTTATTTCAGTAATTCAGCATCTGCTCCATGATTCAAATCGTCTGAATGTGTTTCCTATTCTTACTTCAAGTTTCATGCCATAGTTTTTTTTTAAACATGACTCAAAACTGAATCATGATATACCAAAATTAATAAAACTCTAACTATTAACAAAATTACCTTTTCCAGCAATGCCATCTAAATAGAACCTTCATCTGTTCAAAGCCCCAGGGCAGATTTAGCAATACATTTCGTTCTAAAGAATCAGTTATCGAGGAGCTTTCAACACAACTTTTAATTATCTTTCAGAACTCTGGTTAGTTTTCGGTTTGCACGTTTACTTTGGTATATTCACATTTACTCTAACACGACTTCTGGATCATACCTAAACACAACTTGACTTGACACAGCGGCGAAATCTATAAGTTCAGGTAAATTACTCCGTACTTTCGCGATAGTATATTCTTGATTAGTTCAGCGTTTTATGAAGCTCTGCTAAAGTTCTACTTTCGGACTACTCACAAGACACCCTCTCGCCAAATGCAAACTTAATGTAAACAAGCCTGGTCAAGAATGCCAAGCAGATAACAATTTACAATATTTGTACGCAGCACAAACATAGCAGTGTGTTTCCAACAATGATATCTGAAAACTTAAATACGTAACTAAACTAAATTTAACAATGCCTTCATATAGGTCCATTACTTTCTAGCCATTACCGGCATACATTTTTTTTCTCCGCTTTTAATTTTTCTTGGCTACGAAATGAATTTTTTGATTTATAGACAAAATGTAAGTGAAATATTGATTTTACAAAAAGAATATACTTAGTGTTAATGTCAATATAATACACTTGTTTTATATGGTTATTTACGAAACTATCAATCCTGTCATACGTGGGGTGATTTTTAAAAGGTTTGGTTCAAAAATTGTGAAAATAACCTACGACTTCCAATTGTTCTGGCACACAGGAATTTTCAGAATTAGGTTAGCCTCCCGTGACGGACACAGCTGTGTTTCGCTGTTAGAAGTAACTTAGAGAAATCTAAGCGCTTTATAGCAAATATCGGTCATATTAATGTCGCAAATACGGGCCACATTGATATCACAAATACCGCATATTGTCAACATAGCATATCCGTAATATCGCATATCGCCAATCGCAAGTCGGTTATATCACGATATGCGACATTTACCTGTAGTAAAGTTTTAAATTTTAACTATTTCGACTTTCAATTTGAAATCAAAAGTTTAAAATGAAACAACGGCGAATCGCATTAAAATTTGCCAAGAAAATATTGCCATGACATTATGATGCCAGTGAAGAGCTTGCGCTCAGTGGCGATGGGGCACTTGATGAACGTGACAGTGTCGCACTTATCGCTCCCTCGCTTCTCAGNCTTAACACGCCTCACGTGCCTAGCGGTCACGCTGACATAATCTGCCCCCTCCTTCGCCTTTGGGACTGACCTCTCCACAGTCGGATGTCTGATAAAGACGTGTGTTTCCCCCCGAGGCACAAGCTGACACATCCTCCCATTTCCTTTGCAAAGTTCTTGTGCGCCCCAATACTTCATAGCACTCTGCTACTCAGAAATAATTTATTTTTTTTACTGTCTTCGCTACTTTTATTCCAGAAGAACAACCTTTCTCCGCCATAGCGGAGTCTTAGTTTTTCTAGATTGTTCATGTTTTTAGAAAGGAAAATTCGCAAAGAACCCTCATACCCAACTAGCTATTCACCTTACACAGACATAACGACTGAACAACGAGCTCGTATTTATGCCACGATATTGATTTTGCCGAATTTTTGCAGAATTGATACTGTGGCGTAATTTCATGAGATAGTAATTCACTTATCTTCCCCGTTCCTACTTCTCTGAGCAACTTGCACAGTCTCTTATGAACCTCGCTGTCGACGAGACTCCAACCCTGTGAGAGGCATCATCAGGTTTCTAGTAACTTGGAATTATTTTCAGAACCGAGTCGAGAGGAAACGTGCCGAGCTTGGCCGGAGCACTCGCATGCCGCAGTAAGACTAGCGCATTAGAGCAGTCAAAATGTACATGAGATCCTTGTCTTACTTACCAGACAAGAGCGCACACATACAGTGAGGGCCAGTGAGTCTACCCTACCTCGTCTGATGACTCTGGAATATTCAGCAATGTGTAAACGATTACTATTTTGTAATAAATTATGAGCATAATACACCAAGAGAGTTATTTACAATTGCAGTGAATAAAATATATACGTAACACTGAACTAAGTGTTCATATACAGTCTTATAAAGCCATTTGTTCAAAGGATATTTTTGTGACTTGGATCGACTTGAATGCTAATTTCTTTACCTCGGAACCCTAAGATGAAATTCCGTGTACGTCCCTGATGCCAGAAACTACTGATTAGAGGAGCGAAGTGGTTTCGGTAAACGCCCGTACGAACACCTTGAAATTTCAAAATTATTGTAACGTTGAATTGATAAGGGTAAGTTACGTATTTTTNTAAACGCCCGTACGAACACCTTGAAATTTCAAAATTATTGTAACGTTGAATTGATAAGGGTAAGTTACGTATTTTTCCATGCTGCGAAATTTTAATGTACCTCTATAACGTTCCCGGTACGTAAAATTAGCGAATCCAGTATAATCCCACTATTTCGAGGATGTCCATAACAGCAGACGCGTCGCGACATGAGAAAAATATTTGTTCACCACCTTGCAGTCACCGAGTCTTGGAGGACGCAGCGAAACGAACGCGAGCCTTGCGGTAAACCGATTTTTCTTCTTCTGCGAGTGTCCCCCAACATCGACTCGTCAATCACTAACACAGCAGTCACGTGGTCAGCAGTGATAAACGTGGTTGTTGACGTTTTAATTTTCAGTGGGCCCACCCTTTTATATGAATAAAATACTTAAGACTAAATTTAATAATATATTAAAGATAAATTCGAATTAGGTTCAATTGAGGCCGTGTTCCAATTGGTAATTTCAGTTTACCAAATGATCACGTGACCCAATTTAGTATACTAAAATGATGACATATTTGGTAGTTTAGTATTTAGTTAGTGTGTAACGAAATTTACTTAATACTAATTTATGAAATCCCTAATCGTCACCATATTTGTTTTAACCTAATGTGAAAAAGAGATTAATTTCATATTATACACACACATAAGCCTATNCTAATCGTCACCATATTTGTTTTAACCTAATGTGAAAAAGAGATTAATTTCATATTATACACACACATAAGCCTATTTTTTTTTTCCATGAATTCACGTAATTTTATAAGTAAATAACTGTACGGATGAGTTTAAAACCAATAGCGCATTATNTTTTTTTTTCCATGAATTCACGTAATTTTATAAGTAAATAACTGTACGGATGAGTTTAAAACCAATAGCGCATTATGGAAAGTGATACATTCGAATGTAAACGTAATAAAGATCATATTTTGTACATGCGTTTTATACCACAAATATTTATTTATTCAATAATGATAATAGTCTCGTGAAAATAAAAAGCTAAACAGTAGGTGTCATGCAATGCAGAATTTGCAGACCACAAAAAAAATTACTATCGACAAAGCTCTAATTGAACAATGCTAAATTACCAATTACTTCATTACGTTATTGTCAATTGTAACACGGCCCAAGTGTACAAACAGCTCAGAGAACTAGCTTTCTGACTTGACTTAGCAGTTGAGAGTGGTATTGGCAGGAAAGCAGGCCAATGTTGGAACACGGGTAGTGGATAGCGCGCAGCTCGTGTGAGCACTCGACCCGCACACGCAACTCGGTGGCAGTGTAGACTGTGCGCGCGAGGGCTCAGGTGAAAGTGATGAGAGGGCCCCCGGTGATGAGCAGCTCGCCCTGCCGCACACACAGGCCCCGGCCCGGGCTCCTTGTTTCTCCGGACGATATTAGCTTCTCCCGGCTGTTTGTGCAGCAGTGTTTCCACTTACCCCTCCGCCCTCGCCCGCCGCCTTCCGCAGTCTCGGCCCGGCTTCTTTGAAGCCCCTAAATGGATATTAAATTGCCTCGGTAACAAGTGCGGGCCTCGAGAGCTGGGTAAATGTTTGGCCAGGGCTCGCGCGGCAAAGGGCCCCCAAATAACGGCTGACTGACTGGCTTGCTTTGCTTGCGCCCCCTCGCCAGGCCGCCGCGGCGGCTTCGAACCCGCGCTGATAGGGCCCGTCCACGGATGCTTCCGAATCCTTGGATGTCTCTTAGGGGCCGCGGTGGCTGAGTGGTTGGACTGCTCCCCTCCCACCAAGGCGAGCCGAAATCAATCCCCGGCTGGNGGGGTTTCTCGGGGATATCCCATTTCCTCCACCCCTGCATTCCGGCGCTGCTCCATTTTCACCTCATTTCACCCTCATCGGCTCTCAAGATATCGATGTTAAGAGAGGCCCAAATCTCTCAACTCAACTTGGAGGTCTCTTGATACCACGCCGCCCCGATGACCAGGTATCTGGTATCTCTCTGAAGTACGAACGAGCATTTGGGGTCCTGTCTGTGGAGTTGTTGAATGCAAGGAGTATAGAAAGAGAGAGAGTTGGCACTTCCAGGTTAGGCTTCCGAGTCTTATTTGCTGGCCGGATTTGCGGCCAAAAGATTATTAATTGTTGCCAACAGCACAACATGAACTCTCCGTTTCTTCATAATTTAACGAAATGTTATTTATAACGTGTCAAAGAAACGTTATGGGCTCATTCCAGTGTATTACATTATCAATTATATTTCAATATGGTTTTTTTTAAAGGAAATTATGTTTGTCCCTGCAGGATGTTTTCGTCAGCTACATACCTACTTACGCTTGGCTGATTTAAAAAAATGTAACTTATTGATGTATTGTAAACAATAAGAAACAACTTTAATGTTCGTAAAATAAATGCAAATATATAACTAAGAAACCAGGGTGGTCAAAATTTTCACTCTTATTTTGAGGTTAGAATTTTCGTAACTAAGCACTCGAAATATTTTCCGCACACAAATGTGAATACATTTTCAATAAAAAAAATGTATTCGTTGCACAGTAAATATAATTTAATACCGTTAAAAAATCATCTGAAATAACTGCTGGTAATGGTTAAGCAAGTTTAAAAAGTAGGGATGCCAATAAAACATACCAAACTATGGCACCACGTTTCATAAACTGGCGATTGCGTACCATAAACGTTTCTTGATAGAATTAACTTGTGTAAGTGAAACCAGTATTACTAAAATAAGAAAATTTTGCCGGAAAATTAATAACATTTATACATATAGTGAGTGTGAAAGTTACTCCAATGTTGATGCGCACACAATCGTTAATGCTCAACTCCGTACTGCCTATCTAATATTTCACCCTGGTTGAATGCACGAGACTCTTTCTTGCAGAGCTACAAAACCTGATCGTGTTCGATTCTCTCCTTGTCGTGAGGTTTGGTCGACTGCGTCTCACTTCACTCTGACGTCATTTGCTCGGAATTTATAGGACACGTTTCCGCTGTCTGCGACTCCTCCTCCCGCCCCATCTAAAAGGCGTTCAAAAGGTTAAAATTATTTTATACATTTTTATTACAGATATTACATCCTTTTTCGTTCTGATATGAAATAATAAGTTGAATGAAACGTTTGTTGAACCGAATAAAATACTGTACTTGTTTGAGTACGGCAAAACAAATACACTGAAGAGCCAAAAAAAANAACGTTTGTTGAACCGAATAAAATACTGTACTTGTTTGAGTACGGCAAAACAAATACACTGAAGAGCCAAAAAAAACCGGTACACCTGCCTAATATAGTGTACCCCACCCCACACACACACGAACACGCAGAAGTGCCGCTAGACGACGTGGCATGGACTCGACTAATGTCTGAAGGTATGCAGGAGGCAATTCACACCATNACCGGTACACCTGCCTAATATAGTGTACCCCACCCCACACACACACACGAACACGCAGAAGTGCCGCTAGACGACGTGGCATGGACTCGACTAATATCTGAAGGTATGCAGGAGGCAATTCACACCATAAATCCTGCAAGGCAGTCCACAAATCCAATCTGCGCCAATTTGAGAAAGGGTTGCACGTCTGTCACGTTTAATTATTCTCGTCAGTCGTCGTTTGTCCCGTTCTTTCAGGATCTTTTTCCGGCCACAGCGATGTCGAAGATGTGATGTTTTACCGGATTCCCGATATTCACGGTACACTCGTGAAATGGTCGTAACCGAGCATCCAAATGTTATCGCTACCTCGGAGATGCTATGTCCCATCTCTCGTGCGCCGACTATAACACCACTTTCAAATTCACTTAAATCTCGATAACCTGCCATTGTAGCAGCAGTAACCGATCTAGCTGCCGACCGCATCGCGTTACTCTGATTGGTTCCATACCTCTTTTATTTGAATACGCACGCCTATACAAGTTTTTTTGACTCTTCAGTATACTTACTTGCTGCAACAAAATATTTTATTGAGTAAACATAACTTGAAAACCAAAAAAAAAAATATTTTTTCCATATAACAAAACATACAATTGTATTTATAAAACCATTTTTGTTGGGATAACAAAATTTTATTGTTAACAAATACATTGCCAGCTCAAGCAAACCTTTCGCTCTGTGATAGCCTGAAAAAAGTATGTGTATGAATCAAGATTTTAAGTTGAAGTTATCATATATAAACACTGAAAATATAATCATGAATGTTAATTGTTTTAAGTGATTTCGCATTTTTAATTCGTTAAGTTATCATCTAGACCGTGACACAAAACCGTTAAATATGGTCCAAATATAGAAACCATGTTGGGCTCTTGAACAACCTTAAGGAGCCCGCCTAGCTACATGTGTTTCCCGCGTTTTAGGCTGAGGACAGAAGCGATAAGGACGACACTGACATGCGCATTAAGTGCGCAATCGTCGCTATGCGCAAGGCTCTGAACAGACGTGCGCTGTTCTTGTCACACTACGCGTACCTATGTGGCTTTAAACGGTGAACCTACTATTTAATTTGTGGAAAGTCAGTATTAAGGTTCAACGCGTGTTCCTCGAGTACTTGTATGTATCTTACGTGTATATATTGAGGTACATCGGTTTGAAAAAGCAGTTTTAACTTAACTTGGAGTGCCTCGTGCTAACGTGCGTGATGTCTCGAAGTAACAGACAGGCATAGTCTGAAGTACGTTTTTTTTCCCCATAGCTTAACGCATTGAACGCACGTATAATAGTTTAATAAAAAAACTAGATTTCAAACACTCTGCAACGGATTTCGAACGTCAGGTGGGTGGGCGGCTTTTAAGTCTGCGATACGACTTGCGAGCGTTCTTAAATTTGCTACGACGTCTTCATACGTTAAAGAGACTAGGGCAACTCAAATGAAATCAACCACCGCAGTTTTTTTTAGTGTATTCTTAAAGAAAATCGATGAGGTTATTGTGGGTGGATTAAGTCAGCCTGGCTCTTACGCGTACGAAGAACGCGAAAGCATTCGACTTGAATGAAATATTAATGGGCACATTTAAATGTTCAAATTAAAATTGAATAAATATAGCGTATATATGCGACAGTGGTCAATAGCCCTTAAAAAGCTGCTTACACTACTATGAATATTACGTACAAGCAAATTTAATTGGACTACTTGTACGCCAGTCACGTAATATCAATTACTCCTGTCTGGGCAACTGGTAATTTGCAATAATTGGGAAGTTCCGTGTATAGACAGATGATAAAGCGCGGGTAAATAAAACGGGCATTTACGACTTCCATCGCAAGGTCACAAGTTTAGCTCTGGCAAACACCCTGCCCCGGAGCTGATCACACTTTCGCACCTCGCAAAACAAGCGACACGCCAACTGTGGCCTCAATAAAAACATACCAATCAGCAGGTTGAGAGCTGCTCTGCCTCGCCGAAAACACAGATGCGAAAAACTTTTATCGAGTCAGCCAAAATCCATAAGAGCTTTTTTTTTTTAAAAGCACGTTTGCCCAAAATGTCTAGTTACACAGACCCCGTCCAATAACCCAGAGGTCGGGAGTCTTAGAGCGTCGAGGTGTAACTTTGTCTTACTCTTAGGGGAACTACGCTCACACACGAAAACTCTGCACTTTATTCAGAAATTTGCCACACTATAATAAAAAAGCGCGAGTGGTAGAATTTTTTCCTGTCATCCATGGTAGCATTCATACATTTCCCTAGGAAAGAGCCAAATGCATAGGGAAGTTCCCGTATTCGTATAGGTGACACTAAACATTCCTATATTTGCGGCGTGATATGTAGTATTATCTCCATAAAATGTACACGTTAAAAACTTCCATCAATATTTAGGAAGATTAATAGAAATTTTTTTACAGTGTGGCGGTTGACGTCAGTCACACCACGTGACTCGCGTGGTTAGTGGGGGTAGTGGGGGCGATGCCTCCGCCCATAAATCGCTGAAAAGGGGGCTAAATCGTGCACGAGGAGCGAAAAGTTGCGAGAGAATGCAAGAAAAAAATAAATACAAGAGAAGAGGTAATCGCAAGTGGTTACCATTTCTTTAATATAAAAACGCTGTTGTCGTTGTTGTTGAAGATGTATTTATTGAATAATGTTATGCGTATTAACAGTAAAAATTATAATGTTTTGCGCAGCAAGGAAGGTAGCAAGGGGGGGGG
>NQII01000874.1:117629-146106 GCA_002778355.1 Clitarchus hookeri
ATGGAGGAGCCTGGTGGCCCCGTGACGATGCTGAGGCCATGTTCTAATTCGTTTCCCGTTTCGTAATTTTTATTTAGCAATTTGAATGGTTTATTTGGAACACCACGACAACGTTCAACTGTCTAGTATGCCAAGCCGCTACTATCTTGGTGTCGTCGTGATTCCAAAAGTCCACGAAGTCTTAAGCGGTAATTATTCCCAAAAGTTTTCAGGGAGCCATTTAAAATTTAAAATTAGCAGAATTAAACAAAAACCATGCGGAATTGTTATTTCAGCAACTTGATTTGTGAAATAGTTATTGCGAGTACAATGCAAATTTTTGTATTCCAATAACCTAGCCTATGTGAGTATATAAACGTTTCAGACAGGCAAAACTAATTTGGTGGTGATTTGGTAATTTGTATTTTGTAATTTGTCAGCTTCAAAGCTGGCAAAATGCAAATAACAAAACTACGCCATAGATTTTTGCAGGCAAAATGGGTTACATGACCATTTTGTTAACAAATAATGCAAGTTGGAACACTGCCTGAGACAGGGAAACGTATCTGGGAGCCGTCCTGGCGTGTGCGTTGGTTGGCGGCCATCAGTACCGCGCATGCGCATAATCACCCGTCATCATTATTCAACAAATATCCCAACCTGACAGGACTACATAAACTAACCTAGGATAGAAGGCGGAAAAGTGTTTCTACAATTTAAACTAACCTTAACTGATATAAAGTAACCTGTGATACTAGTTGAATGAATGTTTTACAGTTAAAACTAAACCTAGGAAATCTGGTAAATGAGTGACTCTTGTCCACACGCGCATGCGTAATATAATCTATTCCCGGTTTCTTCCCATTTTNATATAATCTATTCCCGGTTTCTTCCCATTTTTAAAAATCAAATCTTCGAAAAATCACCCCATGTATTACGTGTTTGGCTGTTTCCTAAATATGTAATGTATCACAGGCGTTTTATACTTCTGTAAGCATAAGTGTCATTTTCTTTGTTAATTTGAAATTTTAATTACTTTTATCTATAAATTATAAATATTTAGTTTATAATTTATACGAATGAAAACAAGGGGAAAATATGTGTGTTGGTAATACCTATTAAGACATAGTTCTAATGGAAATTATTATTAAACTGAGTGCGCACGAATACGAAGGGCTGTACTTTCGGTGTAGATTTCAAAACGTGAGTATTAAGCTTTGTTCGCATGAGGCGGCGAAATATCATAAAAGTAGAAAATTAGCATGGTTTCAGAATAGTTGGAAATAGCAGTGAATTGGCTAGAGCTGCGGCCACGAATGTCCACAGGACCTCACGAGCCAGTGGCTTCTCGCCACAGGACCTCACGCGCCAGAGGCTTCTCGCCACAGGACCTCATGAGGCAGGGGCTTCTCGCTACAGGACCTCACGGGCCAGGGGCTTCTCGCCACAGGACCTCACGAGCCAGAGGGTTCTCGCCACAGGACCTCATGAGGCTGAGGCTTTCCGCCACAGGACCTAATGAGCCAGAGGCTTCTCGCCACAGGACCTCATGAGGCAGGGGCTTCTCGCCAGAAGGCGTGCTGGTAGTGTTGTGGTATCCCATGGAGAGGACCCTGCGAGTCGATTCCCGCGCCGGAGCACTGCGCACCTCATTCTCTTGGGTACAGGTTGGTCATAGACGGTGCAATTTCGACGGGAAAGATGAGTGATTGTTTTACCTTTCAATATACTGTGTACTTGACCGAGGTTTTCTTTTGTTATTGGCTGGCGTGTGTACTGAAGGTCGTTTCCTCATTTGACTTGGACAGATATATTTACGGTAATCTCAAAGTAAACGTTTTCGATATTCATCTGAATAAAGTTAACCCACGTTCAAAAAGCAGAACCGAGTCTTAAGGTGAGCAAGAGGGTGCAGGGTTTTTGAAAATTATTTTGGCCCAAATAACTTTTTGCGATTTTAGACTATCTCCGCCAATGTGGCTCAAAGACCTTGAATACTATCACGTAATTATCTAGTGGTGAGGAGGCCGGGGCGGTTATGTTTCGAACTCGACCACCCGCAGGACTAAAGTGTTCTTATCTGAATGCTGAGTCAGTAAATTGGTGGTCCGGAGCCCTGAACACCATGTTTACCCAATAAGTTTTTGCGTAAACGTTTTTTTACACAAACTTTAAAGTGGTAGAAACGTAATGTGCATGTTTAACGTNAGTGGTAGAAACGTAATGTGCATGTTTAACGTAACTATTACATAGTTAAATGAAAGGGCAACCTCTGAAATTCCCACAGACCACAATTGTTTATTAAAACATTGCATGCAAGTTCAGTGCCTTGCACGTAAAGGCGATGATGCTTTTGATCGTGTCTGGGTCGTTCTTAATACTCTCATGCAAAATATCTTCGGCCATGGACTACGTAAACAGGTTTGCCTAGAGCGAATAAATGATCAAAAACATGCTCAAGAAAATTTTGGAACGCCCACAGATCGAAATTGTTACCACAGTATTTGACAGTTTTTAAATAGGCTGTATTCAAACGTAACGCTATTTTCCGATGTAAATTATTAGATTTTCATAAATATGTTAGTTTTTTATATTTTTGTGAGACAGTTTTATAACTGACATTATTATGTACATGTGTAAAAAATGGAATTTGGCAAAATACAATTTTATTGGTAAGAAATGACAAATATAATATCTACTTGCTTAACAAAGTTAACGTTAATTCAATAGAGTGCGCATGCTACCTGCGCAATAAGAAGTTGTATGCGCCCTAATATTAAATTGCTTTCTTCCTTGCAGAACTTTCACATTCACGTAGATTCTACTAAGGTTACCAAACTGTTTACTTAATTAAGTGCTTCNTTTCTTCCTTGCAGAACTTTCACATTCACGTAGATTCTACTAAGGTTACCAAACTGTTTACTTAATTAAGTGCTTTGATACGCTAGTACACTACTTTTGACTAAGATGCAAGGCAAATAAGTTACTTTGTAATAGAGTTACGCNAAGTGCTTTGATACGCTAGTACACTACTTTTGACTAAGATGCAAGGCAAATAAGTTACTTTGTAATAGAGTTACGCAATTTTTTTCTCGTAAATGTGCAGGTTTGAGGTAAAACAAGTTGTAAAGAAACGGCACATAACTGTCTAAACACACGATGTTGACAGGTGTTACGGCAGTTCTCAAGCGAATGTTGGAACAAATGCCTCGGAGAAGTGAGATTCACTGGAAATGAGTGGAAATCAACACTACGCCAATGCAGTTCATTCACTGCGATAATCTGTAAGATGCCACTGGTTTAATTGGAGCACTTTCTGCTGGTGCCATTAATTTGGAGCCATTTTCACCTGATAACCACCAAACAGTCAAGGTAACTCGTTTATAAAATATAAAATAAAATATATGTGAAATACTGACGAGTATTACCGTGTAATCAGTTCTGTTCACTACACATTATATTGCCACGAAACTGCAAATCGTAACAGATTTTACTTAAAATATAAACTACATTAATTTAATTTAATTTTACAATAGACTGATCTAAAACAAAAACATTCACACAGCGTACCTGAATGTTGGCAGGTATCCTATTCACCTTCCTAAATCATATTAAGAGAAATTTGATAATCTACCTATAACTAGTACTGATAATACGGAATTCTTTATGAAAATATAAGGCGTGGTGCTAAATATTAATGTTCCTTAATACAACTGATCACCCCTTTAACACAGGTAATGCCTTTCCGTAAGACTGTCTAATTTTTGTAAGCGTTTGTCATACCGATGATCAGGCGAGCACGCCGCAATTTAACAACGGTGGGTGGAAAGGGGAAGGGCATTTTCCAATTCATAACTAGTAAAAGTAAAAAAAAAAAAAAGTATTTTTTTGATACCGCAACTTAGAAGATGTTTTGTTACTACAACGTAAAATCTTAATGCAAAATTTACTTTTATTACTATGGCGAACGTAGANAATACAACTGATCACCCCTTTAACACAGGTAATGCCTTTCCGTAAGACTGTCTAATTTTTGTAAGCGTTTGTCATACCGATGATCAGGCGAGCACGCCGCAATTTAACAACGGTGGGTGGAAAGGGGAAGGGCATTTTCCAATTCATAACTAGTAAAAGTAAAAAAAAAAAAAAGTATTTTTTTGATACCGCAACTTAGAAGATGTTTTGTTACTACAACGTAAAATCTTAATGCAAAATTTACTTTTATTACTATGGCGAACGTAGAAACGATTAATCTTTCCTAAGCAAAGAACTCTAAATATATAAAAACAATACGGAACCAACCAGCAGGAAACTGTAGTCCTAAGGAAACCATAGGCTCAACGTATGTTGAGTTGTTTAGTTAGAGCCACTGTAGTTTATTTGGTACTAATATAGTTATTTGGTAATTTCAGCTACCAAGTGTATTCAGATGGGCTAAATGGAAAGAGACATAGTAACCGTAGTTGACTGGTAGTCTTGTGAAGGGAAATATTCTTTATGTAAAGGGACAAAATTCTCTCTCACAAAGCTGCCATGAATGTGGATAAATGTAAACAGTGGCTTTGAGCATATCAAAGTTCTCTCGTAATAATATATTTGATAGAGAAGAAAACAACTTTTCTGACCGACTCTCTGTTAAGGCTTGGCAGAATCACGATGTTTTATATTTAAGAAAAAACGTTTTACAGGAAGCTTAATTATGAAAAAAAGGATACGAACAGAAACATTAGTATCAATCTATATTTGGACTTTATTTAGGGCACAGCCTAAACTGGTTGGTCACTGTCTAATTTTCTACTTGAAAAACACACATTCGAAATTAGTAGTTGTATATGCGGGAAGTACATTTAAAATCGCAAATGCTCTGCAGGGGTAGTACATTGGCAAGTAAAACACACATTATCTTACAGAATTTCGAAAATTAGCCATTATCAAAGCCGACAATGACTGGTCCAGATGTTTCAGTAACCCATCTCCTCCGATACCTAACGAGTTTAGGAAAAAAAACTTGTCGCATTTCACTTTTTTCTGTACTTTCAAGTCCTCGAATAATTTAGTNCGTGTCGCATTTCACTTTTTTTTTGTACTTTCAAGTCCTCGAATAATTTAGTCATTAGCAATGCCGTACTATTGTTTTTTGGTTTATACTGATTCAGTTATTCTATAAGGTACTTTGTTAAAAACATTAAAATAACTTATGTAACATTACACTCACACGATCACGCGGATGGAAATTTTCCATAAGCCCCATGTAACGTACAGAAATGTACATCTTGCCTGCATATCGATTTGTCGATATACCATTCTAGACTGACATTTCTCCTATAGCGTAGATAAAAGGCAACGCCTCTGTAACTAAATTATTTACCTGGGAAACCTCGTAAAACAACGTACGAAACTGTAAACTCTTTACTATTTTACTACCATATCGACAGAGAAGTAATTCTCTCACTCGCATTTTGAGACTGTGACTTTTGCGTTTATAGCAACGAGTGAACTTTACAGTAACTTATACAAAATTGCATATCCGGTTTGCAGAACAAGCGTGGGAAAAAAAATCAGTTTTGTGCAGCCAATGAATGCGCAAAAAAAAACCGATTAATCATAGTTATGTCAAATTCAAACAATAGACTCTTCACGGTCCAGTATGCTCTACTGCGACAGAGGCATTGCCCAACACTTACAAACGTAAACGATGAAATATTAATGATACAGGAAGATTCATTCAACGTGCAGGAGTACTTGCCTAGAATTGATTAGTTGTTTTATTTCTTTCCTTTCTTGCCAGACAGAGCAAACTAAATTAGAATTAACCTTGCATAACACGTGCATAAATAAAGTATCACTCCGAAATTTCTAACAGTTTTAATTATAGTCTAGTCGCTGTTTCTTCACACTTTTTTAATCAAACCTTTGAAAAATCATCCCGTGTATGACGTGTTTAGTTATTTCCTAAAAATTCAATTTATCACAAGCGTTTTATTCTTCTGTTAACATAAAAGTATCGTATTTTTCGTTAAATTAAAGTTTTACCAATATTTTATTAATAAATAATATTATCTCATTTGTAATAAATATGAATAAAAACAGTGATAAAACATGTGTGTAATTAGCTCCTAGTAAGAAATAGTTCTCATGCAAAATAGTATTACATCTGCTTGCGCACGGATTCGGTACGTTGTCCTTTGGTGTAATTTTCTAGTATCAGTTAGACTTTGGTTGCATAAAGCGGAGGAATATCCCGGAAGTAGAACTTTAGCAAGCCTTCAGAATAAAGTGTGGAAGTAATCGTGAATGGACTATAAGTTACATTCAGCAGGGCTGAAAAAGGTTATGATTTTTGCCGTCTNTTACCGTGTAATCAGTTCTGTTCACTACACATTATATTGCCACGAAACTGCAAATCGTAACAGATTTTACTTAAAGTATAAACTACATTAATTTAGTTTAATTTTACAATAGACTGATCTAAAACAAAATCATTCACACAGCGTACCTGCATGTTGGCAGGTATCCTATTCTTTTTCCAAAATCATTTTACGAGAAATTTAATAATCTACCTTTAACTGGTACTAATACTGCGCAATTCTTTATTAAAATATAAGGCGTGGCGCTAAATATTAATGTTCCTTAATACTTGACTAGTGGGGAAATTGTGTCCATTACGGAAAGGCATTCTGACTCTAATTTTTGTAAGCGTTTGTCATGCCGATGATCAGGCGAGCACGCCGCAATTTAACAACGGTGGGTGGAAAGGGGAAGGGCATTTTCCAATTCATAACTAGTAAAAGTAAAAAGTAAAAAAAAAAGTATTTTTCTGATACCGTAACTTAGAAGATGTTTTGTTACTACAACGTAAAATCTTAATGCAAAATTTACTTTTATTACTATGGCGAACGTAGANAATACAACTGATCACCCCTTTAACACAGGTAATGCCTTTCCGTAAGACTGTCTAATTTTTGTAAGCGTTTGTCATACCGATGATCAGGCGAGCACGCCGCAATTTAACAACGGTGGGTGGAAAGGGGAAGGGCATTTTCCAATTCATAACTAGTAAAAGTAAAAAAAAAAAAAAGTATTTTTTTGATACCGCAACTTAGAAGATGTTTTGTTACTACAACGTAAAATCTTAATGCAAAATTTACTTTTATTACTATGGCGAACGTAGAAACGAATAATCTTTCCCAAGCATAGAACTCGAGATATATAAAAACAATAAGGAACCAACAAGCAGAAAACTGCAGTCCTAAGGAAACCATAAGGCTCAACGTATCTTGAGTTGTTTAGTTAGAGCCACTGTAGTTGGTTTGGTACTAATATAGTAATTTGATAATTTCAGCTACCAAGTGTATTCAGATGTGCTAAATGGAAAGAGACATAGTAACCGTAGTTGACTGGTAGTCTTGTGAAGGGAAATATTCTTTATGTAAAGGGAAAAAATTCTCTCTCACAAAGCTGCCATGAATGTGGATAAATGTAAACAGTGGCTTTGAGCACATCAAAGTTCTCTCGTAATAATGTATTTGATAGAGAAGAAAACAACTTTTCTGACCGACTTCCTGTTAAGGCTTGGCAGAATCACGATGTTTTGTATTTAAGAAAAAACGTTTTACAGGAAGCTTAATTATAAAAAAAAGGATACGAACAGAAACATTAGTATCAATATATATTGGGACTTTATTTAGGGCAGAGCCTAAACTGGTTGGTCACTGTCTAATTTTCTACTTGAAAAACACACATTCGAAATTAGTAGTTGTATATGCGGGAAGTACATTTAAAATCGCAAATGCTCTGCAGGGGTAGTACATTGGCAAGTAAAACACACATTATCTTACAGAATTTCGAAAATTAGCCATTATCAAAGCCGACAATGACTGGTCCAGATGTTTCAGTAACCCATCTCCTCCGATACCTAACGAGTTTAGGAAAAAAAACTTGTCGCATTTCACTTTTTTCTGTACTTTCAAGTCCTCGAATAATTTAGTCATTAGCAATGCCGTACTATTGTTTTTTGGTTTTTACTGATTCAGTTATTCTATAAGGTACTTTGTTAAAAACATTTAAAAAACTTAATGTAACATTACACTCACACAATCGCGCAGATGGAAATTTTCCATAATCCCCATGTAACGTACAGAAATGTACATCTTGCCTGCACATGGATTTGTCGATATACCATTCTAGATTGACATTTCTCCTATAGCGTAGATAAAACGCAACGCCTCTGTAACTAAATTATTTACCTGGGAAACCTCGTAAAACAACGTGCGAAACTGTAAACTCTTACTATTTTACTACCATATCGACAGAGAAGTAATTCTCTCACTCGCATTTTGAGACTGTGACTTTTGCGTTTATAGCAACGAGTGAACTTTACAGTAACTTATACAAAATTGCCTATCCGGTTTGCAGAACAAGCGTGGGAAAAAAAATCAGTTTTGTGCAGGCAATGAATGCGCAAAAAAACCGATTAATCATAGTTATGTCAAATTCAAACAATAGACTCTTCACGGTCCAGTATGCTCTACTGCGACAGAGGCATTGGCCAACACTTACAAACGTAAACGATGAAATATTAATGGTACAGGAAGATTCATTCACCGTGCAGGAGTACCTGCCTAGAATTGATAGTTGTTTTATTTCTTTCCTTTCTTGCCACACAGAGCAAACTAAATTGGAATTAACCTTGCATAACACGTGCATAAATAAAGTATCACTCCGAAATTTCTAACAGTTTTAATTATGGTCTATTCGCTGCTTCTTCACACTTTTTTTAATCAAACCTTTGAAAAATCACCCCGTGTATGACGTGTTTAGTTATTTCCTAAATATTCCATTTATCACAAGCGTTTTATTCTTCTGTTAACATAAAAGTATCGTATTTTTCGTTAAATTAAAGTTTTACCAATATTTTATTAATAAATAATATTATCTCATTTGTAATAAATATGAATAAAAACAGTGATAAAACATGTGTGTAATTAGCTCCTAGTAAGAAATAGTTCTCATGCAAAATAGTATTACATCTGCTTGCGCACGGATTCGGTACGTTGTCCTTTGGTGTAATTTTCTAGTATTAGTTAGACTTTGGTTGCATAAAGCGGAGGAATATCCCGGAAGTAGAGCTATAGCAAGCCTTCAATAAAGTGTGGAAGTAATCGTGAATGGACTATAAGTTACATTCAGCAGGGCTGAAAAAGGTTATGATTTTTGCCGTCTAAATTTACACAAAAATTAGTTAATCAATAAATCCACGTAAAACATTGTTCGATGAAAACAGAAAAGTATTGGCGGAATTTTTTTTAAAATACGCTGCGAATACGCAGTTTAGCTACAGAGTGCTTAATAATACAGAGGTGAAACAACCGCTTGAACTGCGAACTCCACCCGCACTCGCCAGCAACATGTGGGAACGCCATTCGCCAATCAGCACCTGGTAACGCAATCGCCAGCCCGCTGCCCTCTCGCAGCACGCAGTAGCCTATCAGAGTCTCGCGCGGCCGATCACATAATATGTGCGCCCGCGTCAAAGGAGCCGCCAAGCCAATTCGTCTTTAGTTCAGCGTTTATCTATTTACGAGTCTAAAATTCATTGAGAAATAACGATCTACTTCACTACGAAAATTATTCGCAAATTTACCACATCACGCATATAACGAGAATGTGCGAATTGTAGGGATTTCTTTCTCCCATTTATCAACTATAGCGTTCCTGCATTTGCTCAAAAAAGAATCAAACACGTTGAGAATTTTCCAGTCATACATACGTTCAACATTCCTAAATTTTCAGAGTGATATGGGGTATTATTTCCACATTATATATAGATCAAAACCTTCCACTACAGTCAAGGAAGTTTACTAAATATGTTTTTGCGGTGTAGGCACACAGTATGAACGACCTCATATGCTTGCTTTCCACCGTTTCCCAATCAGGAACGTTGCAATAATTACTACCTTAGTTTGGTGGCTTGAACAGAAAGGAAAGTACTGTCACAGTTCGTATTCTTATCTTCTGTCTGTAGACAAAACGTTTTACAAAGTTGCGTATTGGTAATACCAGTACTTTTACAATGACTTATGGTCGCAGGATTTTCACATAAAGCTGCCAGAACTGACGATAACTCGTAACCTATTTGCAAGAAAGTTTTCTCCTAGAATGACTTATTTTAAAACCGAACATCCAAGAGTAAAACAAAGTTTTTCGCATAATAACCACTTATTTTTACAGAAAATCATAAAAATTGATTTTATACTGAAGATGATACTTCGAAACAGATTAAAAAGATTTGAATATTGATTAATCATTTAAGTGTGGTCCCAATTATTAGTTTTTTTTTAATTCTCCACGAACGACGCTGTGTTGGCGAAATGGTCTTAATAACTAGGGGTAACGGGTTCGATTCCCGTGGAAACCAACCCAGTTGATAAATGACAACTTGTTAGCGTGCGAGACATCTCCGCGATAGCATTTCAATGCACTGAAAAAGCATCATAAAAAAACTTTCTCGCCATTTTTGTTGCGACAGTGAAAATTCAATTTTATTTCATAAAATAATCGGAAGTGGTATCCTGTGTGAATATATCAACACGCACATAACTGCCTTCGTCTGCCGTACAAGAAATAAAAGCTGACTAAATAAAGGATCTTGATTTTATATATACTGCTGTACGTCGGAAGACTTGGCGAACAGCTGTACTTCTATTAATTTATATGTTTTTACACGGANAATAAAGGATCTTGATTTTATATATACTGCTGTACGTCGGAAGACTTGGCGAACAGCTGTACTTCTATTAATTTATGTTTTTACACGGACCTGGAACTTAATTTATTATGTACGTTATGTTCTCTACCTGTAATTAATTCGTACACAGTTTTCACGGTGTCATTCTGCACGGTTACAAATATTTCATTTTGAACCTTACTTCTGTTCCAATATAAAATTTACCAGTGAATTTCCAAACTCGAGATGGGTTAAAATTGATTACTTCAGTGTTCACCCTAATTGCAACAGCTTTTATTGCGACCAATGAGATAATTTCAGTCTCTTAAAAGTTACTGTCGCAAAACTCGTCCAGTTCAACGGCTAACTAATAATGGTGCTTATTCGTCTTCGCATGACATGTACGGAGCTACTTTTTTTTATGTCTCTTCCAGCCGCAGAACCAAACTGGTTTAACTCAGAAAATGTTAGTGCTGCGTACTACAACTAAACATTTCACAAACCAATTAAAGAATTTAGATTATCAGGTAAAATATTCGTTTCAACTCAGCCTAAAAAATGCCAAGCCTCAAGGTTTCGCACTTACAATTTCATTCTTCCTTTTCGTATAGTTCTCCATCCTCTGTGGTAATAATTCAGTTTTTTGAAAATTTATTTTTTAACATTTTGACATGCATTTGTGATTCTTCCTCTGCTTTATAAGTCTGGATTACTAATCTGAATCAAAACAGTCACTGTAGTTAAGTCAGTTGCTGTTCATCACTTTACTTTTTACACAATGAAACCTGCTAAAATACGTCGAAATTAAGTATAAAGCATTAAAAAATCATTGGAAATTCTTTGAAGTTAACCGCGAGTTTTCACTGTCTCCGGTGGAACGAAACAGTTTTAATAGAATGGTATCAATAATTGGTAGGGTGTATTTGAAACGTAGCCTAGGCCTACGAAGTTTATTTTGCAGATCTTGCTCGTGTGGAGATTTTATTCACGTATCCATTAGGTTTCAAGTGCTTCTGATGGAAAAAACTCTCGAGGATAAGGTCCAGGGTTAGGCGGCCACAAACCCTTTGAAAGTACACTGTTACCAAAACAAGGCTGAATTCGTGTCTTGCCATCAGTGGCGCAGGGATCGAGAGTTCACTGTGTTGAGATAAACGTGGACTCCAGATCCGGGTCTTCTAACTGAAGAAATTTTCCATTTGGGTGAAACCGTTGTAGAGAAAATATTAAAAATGCCACCACCATACCTGACAAACTGTCGCATCGAATCACCCTCTACCCGATCACTTTCGTTCACGCCCTGCAATCCTCCTGCGGGTAGTGCACCTGTGTATTATTACAATGTTTTCTAGTTTGAAAAACTTCCTTCCAAGACATTTTGTAGCTAAAAATGCTAAACAATAACAGTGCCAAAGTTTTCGTTAGTTGCAAGTGATGGTCCTCATGATCGATTCTTGCTGCACTCATTTGCCAGTTTCGTCAAATCGATTACGAGCGACAAAAAAAAATCAACTAGGTTCCCACATAGTTGCTTCATCGAGAGAGTGCATCATTAAAATTATTGGAAAAAGTTTAGTAAAAAAATTGTATGAACCGTTTCTGTGGTCTGTATTCGGAGAATCTGCCACCAAACTACAGTTCTAACGCAAAAATGTTCTATACTAAATATTCAAGTACAATCACGATATCATGAACGGTGTCGCTTAAGTAATATTACAGACACGGTCACGAGAAGACAGTAAGGTTGGTGTTACTTACGGCCTACGTTGATTTTCATATGATACTAAAATGCCCTCTGATTGCCTTCCTTTCCTACATTAACACTCTTGGACTGTTTTAGGTACATTTGGTTTCTAAGACCAATTTTTTTATGCGAAATTTTTCTTTTCTTTAAATAATGTGCCACACCGAATACCTCGTCTGCTAGTAAAACTACCAGCTATTTTTTTGATTGTTGCCTACTATATCCTACCAGCAGGGTGTCTTGAAGTTATGTAAAAAAAAAACATTTAAAGAGTTTTACATAGTCAAATTCTAACACTATATACTATAACAAGCCTTATTGCTATTTCACTTCTATGACGACACTTCTGCAAAAACGTTTTCGTTTCTGTCTCAAAAACTTAGTATGAAATTTTAAAAAAAACTTTTTCGTGCAGTAAGGGAAACTAAAGTTTACTCAGTACCGCGGTTGTTGAAGTGTTTTGCTACTTTGCAGAAGAAAGTAAGATTTACAATAAAACTCACAGTTTCACAATACTTATTGCACATATATACACACACAATAAAAACAATTCTGTACTTGTTACAAACTACTAAACAAAGATTTTCTTGTTACTCTACAGATGAACTTTTATTGTTTGTTTACAACACATTTAAGAAAATAATACACCCTCTGTTTACGTGCTCTTGCACGTAAACAGAAGTTTATAACACATGTGCAGATACTTCTTGGCACGTGTTTATCTGGCTGAATTTTTATAACAAACTTGAAGACTACAACTATTGCTTGTTAAAATTTAACATAAGTTTTACACATTCCACAATAAGGTTTCGTGAAATTAACTCTTAATTCATTTATAGAGACAAAAAAATATAACTACAGTGCATATTGTGTGCACATGTCTGTGTGTGTATATATATATATATATAAACGCATATTGCCAGTTCCCGTTTTACATGTCTACATTTGGTTTGTTTATTTTTATCATTGCTGTATGCCAATCATAAGTTTGAAGCCTTAGAATACAGCTTGCACCTTAGCAATTTAAATTGGTACTACTGACACTGTGTATAAACTATCCAGAGTTACAATTTTACAATGATAGCACTGCTGTAGAGAAATTCAGTAATGCTATGGTGTAATTCTGAGTATCCGTAGATTTTGGAATGCTATCACAAAAGTTTTATCCCTACCCATGCGAATACAATTTCCAAATGCGTACATAAAAAAGCATGTCACCTGCTTATGGTAAAAACTCGCTTTTTTTTTGTCCTAGCATATTCCTTTCTCTGGAGACGACAAACGACCATGGTAACAGTACAATAAATGTTGATATTTATACGCCGTAGGCAACCGTTTATGTCCCAGTTCTCACTTCGAACAGGCATTTCAACCAAAATAGATGTGTCAATCGCAGCCTTCACGCCGTTTTTCAGCTTCATTTGCATAGCCCTTTTCAACGAAGAAAGGAACATACATATTTTATACTGTCTTCAATCTCATTAACTTTCCCAAAGAGTGTTTCCGCTTTGACCTTTTATTCTTCATCCACAGCTTTCGCTTTTCCACCATAGCCAACCTCCGCAGCGTAGTGGACAGATACGTCTGCCCACGATGCAAGGGGCTGTGGGTTCGAGTCTCGAATAAGCCATGGATGAGTGTGCCTTACAAGATTTAGGATTACGTTTCGTCTAGCTTATTTTGCGAACCGCCCATAATTAGCCTTTCGGCCTAAAGCATAACAAAAAAAAACAGGGCAGTCCAGCTGCATCGTGGTTAGCGTACTTGCCTTAAAACTGGGTCGACGCGGTCGCAACTACTATAAGTACAGTTAAGTCAGTGAGTGCTGACTTTAAATGGACGATATACCTACATTAAAAATACGTTCTTCCTATCCTCTGAATGAAATGTCCAAGCTGTTTCTTCCAATGGACGAATCCAAAGAGGCCTGGATTAATGCTTCTCAAATTTCACACACTCCCGATTCACTGCTAGGCGTAGTAATGAGTAGGGGAAGTGCATTCTTCTGCTGCCGTGATACAACGCTGCACCGTCAGGTTTCATTCCAATCAACATCAATGGTTTACAGTACTGCACGAGGGCACAACAGGGTAAGATAATTCAGTATAGGCAACTGGCTAGAAACACTATGCTCCCGCTCGCAAAGAGCCAGTGCGTGCTGCAATTTCGCCTTAGTTGGAAGCACGTATCTTATCTCATGAATCTATGGATTATCTTGAAAGCAAAGTACCGGCTACTTCTGTACACGGTTTGTGTTCACAAGGTGGAACACTCTCTTGGCAGACTTTCAGGACCTCTGCTATGGGTAAGTTCGTCTTTTTCTTTCATTTAAATTTTACCAAGTGTTACGGTCTTGCGCTTTCTCTCCATTCTTCAGGTCGATGTTTCAAGATTGCTTTTTGGAAGTTCGGCGTTCTGTTAACGAGATCTTCCCAGTTTTACCTGCATACGTCACAAAACACATTCATTTATTGGTTTCAATTTATCGTGTGCAATATATTCGTTACCACTGTAACTGATTTTNGCATACGTCACAAAACACATTCATTTATTGGTTTCAATTTATCGTGTGCAATATATTCGTTACCACTGTAACTGATGGTCGGCTTGGGGTCGGCCTGTAGATATTCTCACGTGTCTCCATTCAACGTGCAGTGACCCTGTATTTTTAATGCTCCTCGATTGTTCAAGCTTCGCTACTGTAGCAGACGTAAACCGGTACTTTTCGAGAGCATGATTGTTTATTATATTCTCTGTTGTTGTATATTTGTTTAATGGCAGATAAACTTCTGAAAGATAAACTACGTCAGAGATAGCTAATGCGTTTATTCGTTCCAGAATTTTGTCTGCTATCTAGGCATGTTTTGCTTTCAACTGGTTAAATGCTTGAAATTTCTAAGTATTATATCCCCAGGTAAGACATCGAGAATAAATATTTTTAACACTTTTACTAGCCTACTAATATAAACTGAGTGTTGTTATTTAAATAAATTTTCTTTAATTTTTATTTTTCAATTCTCCTATCTGCAGTGAGCAGAATAAAAGTTATGCTCTGCAGATGTACATTCCCAGGATCTTATTTTTCCACAGAAGTATATATTACAATTCTCACAACACCATTAATCCATTTTTAATTAAAAACAAATAGGGAAACGTGTCCACTTTCGTTAAAATTTAGCACGCATGCAGTGCGTACAATTAACAAGTTCCCTTGTATGAATAGGTAGAAATTAATCACAATGAAATAAAAATTACGCAATCAATTATTTTTAAATTAGGCCTACTGTATGAAATATAAATAGAAATGTTACATCATTGTCGACTTTTCTTACTGTGTGCATGCCGGAAAATTTAAAATAAAACTGATAATTTGCGTTACAAAGACTTCACAAAATATATGTCGTGTTTTCACCACCCTGGAGGTGGAAATAAATGTAAGAAAAATGTGCCATGTTACGCATTTACTGTAACATTTTTAATGCACAAGGTAGGACATGGAAAGAAAAAACTATACATTTTAGTACATCAAAATACTCGTTGTGGGACAGTAAAAACAAACAACTTTAGATAGTTTCTATAAATTTATAAAAAAAAATTAAAGCTAAGTATTTCACAACTCCTAAAAAAATTGCTTTACAGTACCTTTCCTTGTTACAATTAGAATTAGCCTATGTAAAAGATTGTATTGATAAAAACTACACTAAATTTATAATATTTATACTTACGCTGATACGTTAGTAGATGTAAACTATATAAACGAATTATAATAGTAAATTGAAAACAATTTCTGTAGGTCAAATATATTACATAAATTCAACTTTCTTTACTTAACATTTCCGTGAATTAGAAGTACGGAACTTTGGAAAGTAATCAGATAAGTTTAGAGTAGTATATGTATTACAACCTCCGAATAAACTTCTTGGTAAATTTTAGTCTCCTATTTCTACGAAATGAGAATTACGACTCCGGGATAGTGGGTATTCGGCGGCTCATCGCCCGGTTAGGCTAATCGGTGCTCTAACTTTCCGATTGCTCCTCATTCAACTGAGAGACGAGAAAAAAACGGCGGCAAGGAGACAGCTAATTCTTGACAGCGATTTCGACCATGAATTTTTTTTTATAAGTAGTTTTATTGAGCAAGAATTGCAAGAGAATTCATGGGTTTTTCTAAAATATAATTTGCAGACCGCACACATGCGGCCATTTTCAATTCTGTCTTTTCAAAAAAATTATTATTTTATTGCAAATAATTAAAATTTACAATGTTAGGCATGCAGTAACAGAAAAATTAAACATCACCACACTATACAATACATTAAAAGAGTAATTCACTTCGCCAACGCCATCTACCAAATTATTTCTGAAAAACGCCTATTTAACTTCAATTATTTTCCCAATAAATGGAAAAACTAAAATAATTTTATTGTTACTATCCAATAACTGCCAGTGGCTATTTGGGTGCAATCCTGACGATAAATAAATTTCTGGCTTTATTAAGGGGTTTCTAACCTGGGGGGCACGCCCTCAGTTAGGAGGCATAAGATAATTTCGGGGGTGGGGTAATAAAACTGTGAGAAAAAATTGAGAAGCAAAATTACGAAACAACATCGAAGTTTGAATTACAATGTTAATACAATAGTGACACTTAATTTCCTTGTAGACGTGGGTGTGGAAGTAGAGGCTATTCACGTATAAGTGAGTACTTTTGAAACCAACCCTTGAAAAAAAATTGCTCCCGGCTAAGTTGGCAGCAAATTGATAAAAAATAGTTCTAAAATTTGATACATTGCGATTGTATTGCTTAAATTTATTGCCACTGAAGTCAGTGTTTCTTGTGTTTTACACATTAGAGTGCAAATTTGCATATCAGTATCACATTTTTACCCCTAGAAATGGCATGGTTTCACTTGGAATGTCGCATGAATAAAGTAATCTCATATGTTATATTTATATGTGGCGGAGGGATAGAAAATAAGGGAAAGCAATTCTACGCGGTGCTTTTAAAAGTGATTTATTAACCATGAATAGCCTATATATGCATATATACGTGTGTGTATGTATGTATATATTTATGTGTGTGCAACTGCATATAAATTTATTGCAAAGCCGAGACCTCATACAACAATACATATGGAGAGCATTAGACTCAAGAATTTTGAGACCCTGCGATAGTCTATCCACCCTAGACATTACAACAAATCAGCATATCCAGTCAGGTCAGTCGAATGCCGCCTAACAACATATCTAACAATAGCAGTATTTTACTGGATGTACAAATTCTGTAAACAAAACGACTTGGCATACAGCAAATGAAAGAAATTATATTGTGTGCTTGATGTATTCCTAGTATTGTACTCTGGTGATGTTTTTTACTTTTGTCTTTACAATATGTAATGAAATACTCTTCCCTAGTGTAAGTATATCTATAATGCATATATTGGCAATGTATATTACGAAATTTATGTACAATTTGCATCCAAACAACTATCTTCTGTTACGTAATAATATATACGTGACTAATCCATGTTTATTTTTTTTGTGGACGAACTGGATTCAGAATGATTTCAGTAAATAAATGATAATTGTTGGCGAGTTTAATTCGTAAGTGGTACAATAGAGAAGGTTGTGCTTACAAAGAAGACGGGAGTTGAGCGAGGTCGAGATGCCCGGCTGGCTGTTGCCATTTTCCTCCCCCCGACGCGAGCGACGCTCTGCGATGAGTGGCAGGACGGCGGCAAGAGGGCGCGGCCTTCAGCCGCCGCCACGTGCACGGCGGGACGTCGCGGCGCGGATAAGGACAGGCGCAGGCGCGCTTATCTGCTGACTTCAGGCGGCGTCCCCTCGCGCCTTCTCCGATAGCGCCTCGGCTTCGCAAAACCAGACATACAGGGCCTCGTCGTATCGCAGCACACCTTCCTGCCCCCGTCTTCCTACCAATGTTCGTATCCGATCAATATTATTTATATTGATCGTTCATATAATCATCGTTTTACGAAACGATGTATCGAAAGAAAAATATCGATTTTCGGTACACCATAATTCGATATTTTATTTATCAAAGGACTTGATAAATGTACAATTGTTTGGAATATCATACATATTGATGACACGAAGCATGCAGAAATATGTGGCGCCTGTTGCCAATGCAAACATAGTAATTTTTTAATAAATTTTTTTGTATTCAAAACAGAGCTTATTAAAAGAGCATTTTTAAAATATTTATTTCGGATACATGGAAAAAGATATTGATTTCAATAAAATATCGACGGTTTTTTATTGGATCCCTACAAATAGCATCTTTACAGCACACTGTTTTATGATACATACGAAATCACTTCTGCATGTCCACATGTATGATGAATTTAACGTCTACAGTACTTGCTTGTTGAAATTAAAATTCTGTTTAACACATTCCACAGTTACACGTTGTTAAGATTTTCTCGTATTTACTTGTAATTTTACAGAAACAAACTTGGAAAATAGCTTTTAAACAATTGTTTGCACAAATACAAAAAAAGGACAATGTGGCGACCAAAAAAAAAGTTTAACACATTCAGGCCCAGTGCATACACAATTGAGAATATAAAGCAACAGAATATTGTATAACTTATTATCGGTAATTAGAGGCTTAAAATCGTACTCCTGTTCTAGGTTTCTGAATGGTTCATATTGTTAAGGTCAAGCAAATAGCGTACAGCTATTCTTGGTATTTATAATAAAAAATGCTGTGTCGGCTGTGTACAGCAAAATATCAAAACATTTCTTCTTCGCAACACCTGGAAAGATAAATTAAAGCTCGTCTAAAAGTGTTAACACTTGTCTTTTTTTTCCGTGCAGATTTTTTTGCAAATCCTCAAAATAATGGTTTTCAATTATTTCTCTTGTTTGCATGCATGTAAGAACAGTACAAGAATTTTCTGCAAATAAATAACTGACATATTGCACATATCTGTGATAACAAACAAGTGATAACATCTCGGACTTCCCCGAAAGTGAATACAGAAAACAAACTGCACGATAATGAAGCTGTCAGAAAACTAATATGAATATTATTATATTTTCGTGCAAACATCAGGTTTTGAGACTGCAGAAGTTTGCAAGTTTTCACGGCGGTGTTCATCATCATAATTGGACGAACTACCTGCCTCGCATTTTACTTTTCAGTTAATGTACGTTTCAAATTAGGCACGAGAGAGTGGAACGCTAATATCAACTGTTTATACAATAATTCGCGAATACCTATACTTGTTTCTCCCCAGTAAAAATCAACACGTCTGGTGCATATTATTTTACGCAGAGGGTAACATTGTTCAAGTCTGTCTTTTCAAAAAAAAAATATTATTTTATTGCAAATAATTAAAATTTACAATGTTAGGCACGCAGTGACAGAAAAATTAACAATCANAAAAAAAATATTATTTTATTGCAAATAATTAAAATTTACAATGTTAGGCACGCAGTGACAGAAAAATTAACAATCACCTCACTATACAATACATTAAAAGTGTAATTCACTTCGCTAATGTCATAAACGAAATTTTTGCTGAAGAACGCCCANCCTCACTATACAATACATTAAAAGTGTAATTCACTTCGCTAATGTCATAAACGAAATTTTTGCTGAAGAACGCCCATTTAACTTCAATTCTTTTCCAGATAAATGTAAAAAGTAAAAGAATTTTATCGTTACTATCTAATAACTGCCTGTGGCTATTTGAGTGCAACCCAAACGTCGTAATATAAAAGGCTGGCTTTATTAAGGGGTTTTTCATCCCCTTTCCCAAAAGAAAAAGAGCTACCACTTCATTTGGGAAAGAAAGAAAACGTGAGCAGCAACAAGAAGAAAATTAACTTTTTCCATGGTAGTGTAGTCATCTGCAAAGCTTTCAAACGCTGGAAAACTATTTCAAATGTACGTGTTCTTGTACTGTCAATACGATTAAGACATTTTAACAAACATGAGCAGCTCAACAAATAATTTCTTGACCTGGAGGTTAGGGCGCCTGATAAGAGTGCAGTCAGAACCATAATTAGTGTCGGGATCCAGTTCAGTTGGTTTCATCCCAGAGATGTGGCACATAATTCCACTCGTGAAAGTAAACAACATCTTTATTACATCCTGCTGTGATTAGGGGATTTCCCTTGGCACGTCTCGACCTAATGTCTTACAGCAATAAATTCGTCGTAAAGCTAATAGCATGTTTTTAATCAATCTTTAAAATTTCCTTATGTTATTTATACATTTAAAAAATTACTTCTGTGGAAGTAATAAAATATGACAGTGCGATCAAAAGTAACTCATAAAGGACGGCCTAATTCATTTGACTGAGAGTATAAGGCGGAGAGGGGGATGAGGATATAGCATAAATTTATGTAAAAAGCAAAAAAAAACTCATTGTTACTAAAAATTAAATCGAAACCAAGTAATTATAAGTGTTGTTAATATATTTAAGGATCTCCTTAAATAACTTATGTGATGATACAGACTGACGGAAATTATGGGAAAGACTTTCTGCAAATACGTTTTTTTTTTTTTTTTTAGCAGAATTCCACTGCAGCAATTCAGTCGCTACAGAAAAATTGTTAGCATTTATCAGCGAAATTAGTTAACATTAAATTATTTTACTTCCTGAATGATTTAGTGCAACAGTTTTTAAATTAACTGTACAATTGCAATATTTATAATTTTGTGTAGTAATTAAATAATTAAAAATATACAGGAGCGTAACCACGTTGGGGGATATTAAGGTTTGAACTCCCCCCTTCCCCATCCCCTTTTGCCGCTAATGTTGTTAACAATTAGTATAACCCATTCGCGGTTACTTCCAACTTGTCTTACTTGCCCTACTTAAGTTAAACTTTCAGGATATTCGTTCGCGCAATGCAAACATAGTTTAATAAGGTCTGGAAAATTACACCAAAGGAAAAACGCACTGCATTCTTGCGCACTCAGTTTCATAATATTTTTCTTGGGAACTATTTCTTACTAGGCATTACCAACACACATATATATACCTGTTTTTATTCATAATAATTACAAATACAATTTTATACTTTGTAAATAAAATTTAAGTAATAGTTAAATTGAACCAAAAATAAGATACTTTACATGTTTACAGAAGTATGAAACTTTTGTGATGCATGACGTATTAGTACACAACCAAACAATAAAAGGTTTGATTAAAAAAGTGTGAAGAAACCGCGAATAAACTATATTAAAATTATTAATATGACTTGCTTTAAACTTTGATGTGAATTATTATACTGTGAGGTAACTTTGTTTTTCCTAAATAGACAGCACAAAACACAAGTCTGCCAGAGTAACCTCCCTCCATTCAATTCAATCAGTGCAAGTCCCACCACCAACGAGAAATTTCTGGCTACGGCACTGGAAATGCCTGTTAAATACCAAGAACAATTTTTTTTTTTTTTTAGTAGGCCCTAATACAGTTTCGTTATACAGTTAAAGGATTAGACGATTCCAAAACTCTCGTTAATTATGCCGCCGAAGCCCCATGTGTCAGGCACATCGCCATTGATTTCGCTGTAACCCTGCTCGAGGGAGGGGGCGGATAGCTAAGTGCATCGATCACCCGAGTGGTTCGTATCTCAACGCACGGCGGCTGTCCGCGTGCCAGTCGATATCTCTCGTGAGCCCCTTGATGAATGTCAGCTCGTTTTTAAATTTATCAAGTAGGCCGGCCACACAGTTCTCCCAGCGCTCCTTCTGCAGAGATTGACATTTCATCATTCCAGCCGGTTACGGCTTGATTAACAAACAACCTGCACTAAACTGCTCGCTCTGCTTCCGTTACGGGGCGAACACTTAACTTCCCAACCTCTGCTGGAAATAATAAGTGCTAACTCGTTGTTCAAACACTTATTCTTACAGCATACACTGTAAAGAGCTTTTTTTTTTTTTTGGTACAATGAATTCTTTGAAAACTTGTCGCCAAAAGATTTTATGTAGCACTGCAAATAAAGTAGAGAAAATTTTACAAAACCTAAACTGCAAAATTAATGCTGAATTTTAATAAGCAAGTTCGTTATAAACATTAAGCCACGTAAACAATTTTGCTTGTTTTCTAAAATAATGTTTCGTAAATATAATATATCAGCCGTCAAGTTACAAGAAAATCTTTGGCAACCAGTTTCCAAAAGGATTGGTTGTAACAAGAACAGATATTTTTACTGTGTAGAGATACTGCCAAATTGCTTTAAATACGGGGAAAAATTTCAATTTGATTTCCATCAATGAAGCAGAAGGCAGACTATGTCACTCAAGGTAACAGATTAAGCCAAGCAAATAAACAACGCGTTCGAAAATAATTGTCTTTCTGCGTTCACTGTTGCTGCTGGGGTAAATTAGGAATATTACACAGCTCCTTTGTCACGTCCGGAACTCTAAAACTACATAAACTTTGCGCGCCACTACATATCCTGCGTTGAAAACAAGCATAAACTCGCTGGCGTTGCAGTCGGGGTAATTTTGTAAGGTGGCAAGCCAATCGCTGGCATACTAGGGTGCTGTACAGCGGTTTTTTGTAATACCTATGCTCTTCATTGCTTATAGGCTATTCTCAGTAAAGTGAGCACCTTTAGAAGCCCCTCTCATTTTGGAATAATAATCAATAAATATATTTGATTTCAGCCCCAGACATTAACTTTCTAGTGCGGTGGAATACTTGTACAAACTTTATTTATTACTTACATGGAAATATTTACTTTAAAAGGTGGGTAAAGGAAAAAAAATGGCTGAAAGTAAAAAGTCACTAGGGCCTCAAAAGTGCTCACCTTACCGTGGACAGCATTTACCAGTATCTCAGTCATTTTGCAGAGACCGTTTGGCGATGCTTCTTATATAGACTTACAAACTCGCACATTTCTATTAAAACGCCATGTCTAACACTTCAGCCGTCGTAACTAATGAACAAAGCAGACGATCTTTAAAGCACAGACTTCACTAAAAATAACTTTTAAAATATGTATATAATTTACAAAGTCTACATTAAATTTGTTTAAACTGCCATTTTTTAATACAAAACCTTGTTAAAATATTACCAAATCCGAACAACACTCAACATAGACGTGACTAAGAGAATAAATAATAACTGCGATAACTTTTTACGTGCAATCATTGGTGCACTATCTTAGACAAAGTGTACAAACAGAAGGCTCGTAAATGGTTGAATGTTCCTGAATTCATATTGGTAGTGAAATTTGTACTCCTCGTCCCTATAGTGCAACAGTGGCTGGTAAATTATCTAGGCTGTCGTACAAGTCGATACAATAAATATTCCATTGCGTTATTTCTAAAGAATTCAATGATGAAATTAAACGCTGCAGGGACAGTATGTTAGAAATATTTCTTTTTACAAAGTGTATTTTCTCCAGACCTGTACCTGCGGAAAACAGTGGCAAACGCTGTAAGTAACGGCTTCGAAATGGTTGAATTTCCAAACTATTAAAACTTTAAACCAAAACTAACACTGTGGTCATTGAAATAAACACTTGAAAAAGATATGAATTTTATTTCTTTCCGATTCAGAAAAGTGTTCTGCTGACTATAGTGCAACTGTTAACATCGACAAAAGTGTATGTACGAGTTATCTCAACAAGTTTCACAAGATAACCTGGTAAGTAGTTAGCGAAGTGATAATACAAAAAACAGGTATACCTCCAAATGCATATTCGCAAATAAATATTCCTATTTGAACTGAAATAATAGCATTTCGAATATAACCCGTAGTCTGAACAAGATAGTTTTATATTTTGAAATTACTTTAAACTTAATGCTACCAGAAGATAGTGACAGTTGAAGTCACTAGCTCATACAAGTTATCGCCGGCGATTCTACACCTTATAATAAATGTAACACGCGTATTTTAATAATCCTGTTGATTTTCGCTTCTCAAGTTACAATCTGAGAAACAAAATNTATAATAAATGTAACACGCGTATTTTAATAATCCTGTTGATTTTCGCTTCTCAAGTTACAATCTGAGAAACAAAATATGGCGTTTTTGAAATTAAATAAGGTCTACTGCAATAACAGAAGCCGTCTACCAGAAAGTATTTTGTAATCAAACAGTAGCATTCTAGATAAGTATAATTTTACGAGCTAAAGATGGTCAGTATAAACTTACAAACTAACAAACAGCATGCACATGCGCGTTTTAACAGAAACGAGCATTACGGAAACAAAGAAAGACCATGTTTTCATAACCAAATGTTCAAACTTGAAAAATTCGGTACACTTCAAACATGGAACACTTGCAAAATACGCAGGAACGAACTAACATAGATCGTTAGCAGAGCACTTAGAAAAATAATACTAAAACGTGGGCAGTTAAATAGGTTTAGGTAAACTTATATACATATTAACGAGAATACAACCGACACTAACGGCATATGTCTAGATGTAAAAGGTTGTATTTCATATGCAGTATAATTAGCCCAGCACTTTACCGTATCTACGCACATATTTGGTTTTATAATGATTTATTTTCTATATGTAGGGCTTAGTAATTACCCAGCTGAACGTCAACCAGAGAATATTGGATTTTTAAACGGAATTGGGCGCCAGAGATGTAGGCCTAAGAGCGGGACAGCACAATTAGCGCTAATTTGTACCACCTCATCATGGTGATGAAAGTTTATCACGTTAGTTGCATTTGTGTAATTCCTACAGTTGACAGGCCTTGGAAGTTATACCGTAATGCTAATTTGAGCGAAAATTACTACCAGCTGAGAGGCGTGAATTACTTCGCCGTTGTCATTCCATGACCTTGGTATCATCGCCTTTACTATAATTTGTCTCAGTTTCAAACAGTGTCAGTCTGCTAACGTTACGGACGAGCAATTAAATACAGAGATGTTGTTCATTGTTGCATGCGTAATGACTTTACGCTACTCTACGTCACACTTTTTTTTTGCCTTAAATTTGTTTAAAAACCCGGTCAGCGTGTGAGTTGTAGACTAGTTTTGAATTATGCATTACTTTTATTGAAATATATAAATATTCTGACATTTAAATAAAAACAATACGGAAGAGAGCGTTCAGTAAAATGAAAACAGATCAACAAAATGTTTGTAAATATCCATGAAACAAATGTATAAACACGAATGCACTCCAACTATGGAAGTTGCTTTCGTATGCGAAGCATAAATCACTTACAGGGTAATGTTTAAGAGCTGTATAGCACTAATAACATGCGCGAAAACGTTTACATACCTAAACACCTATTCTAAACATGGTCACTTTGTGTTCGTGCAAGAGTTCCACACCGCTTGTGAATAAACTAATTTTCTCCTGCGCGCACGGCATTATTATGCCTTCAAACATACACACCTGTGTTAACTACTCCAGTCATGTGTATCTGCAGTGATATTCACATTCAGTAATGGATTCGAACTAATGTCTGCAGTGAAATGCTCGCAACCGCAAATGGGATTTCCCTTTTTCCTGGCCACTGCGTTATTCTAATGGTGTACCGACTAATGAATTACATGTCAACTTAACTATCAAGCACAACATGATAAAAAAAACCCGGTCGGCAGAAGAAAATAAAACTAGCTTCAAGGTCAATTGCCAAGATAATCTCAAGAAAAATTGCTGATAAAATACTGAACCTGCCACTGTCTTGACAGGCAGCGCTGAAAAAGATGCAAACGAGGACGCGTATAAACGAAGAGGCGTACTGTTTTGATCACGGAAAATTCAATACACACGATGAAATAAGCCTTCACGACCACACGAGTACACAGCGTAAAGAATACAGCTATTGCATGGTGCATTACAAACGCGTGTTTTTTTAAGTGTATCCGCTAACACGTGTGCAGTTATAACTAATAAATCACATACATCGATAATTACCCTNAAGAATACAGCTATTGCATGGTGCATTACAAACGCGTGTTTTTTTAAGTGTATCCGCTAACACGTGTGCAGTTATATAACTAATAAATCACATTCATCTATAATTACCGTAATTTACCGGTATTGTTAAATCCGCGGTTGGGTACTTAGAAATGTAAAACAAGAACAAATAAAAGAACACAATTTGTAACGGCAATGAATTAGGAAGTCCGAACATGAATAATGAAGTCAATTCCGTGCACGAGTGGGTAAAAAAATGTTCACTAACTATATGCATTATACATATAATTATGCTATGTATTTAGGTGGTAACTTTACAACGAACCTCTCCTCTCTCGAAATGATTAGTCCACTCTCTACTGCTACGTGACATACGTAATTCTTCCGTATTACTTCGTTATTAATTTCTCAGGCACTAAAGCAATTCGCCCATAATGTTAAGTACTGAAAAAAACATTTTTTATTGGGTTTTTAGGAATATACAGTAACAAATTGACATCCTATTATCGACCTTAAATATTCTAAAACTCTCAGCTAAGCGTATCGTATCCTAACCTACAATTATGAGAAACGAAATGATTTTGCTTACCGGCACGTAAATATTCTAAATATTCTAGTACCCCAAATGCGAAGTCAAGCTAAAAAAAAAAATGATAGTAGTGGGGAAAAAAAGTAATAAAACTATTCAACAATTTCTAGGAATTTTGGTCGTTTGGCGTACTTCTTGCCTGTTTCTTTATATTTTGCAGAAAACATTCAACATTTATACTGTAATAGCACATTTGTGTAATTTACCTTACATAAACTTTCCGATACTTAATATTTTAGTCCAAGGTGAAAATTCCATTAGTCAACAAGTAACAAGCTGTAAAATGATGATTCACTGTCGATACAAAAACAGTCACTGCGGCATTCGACTGTAAAAAAATTGCAGAATATATCAAAAGCAAGACAATAACTACGGTAACTTATATACACGCGGCTACCAAACACCGTGCATTAGGGCCTAAGTATTTACTTTTGTCTAAGTAACGGTTATTAGAGAAAGTTTCCGTTATAAAAAAAGCAGGACAATTGAACCAGAATTTCTCACAGCTACGTTATAACATTTTCTCCGTAGCTGCNAATTTACCGGTATTGTTAAATCCGCGGTTGGGTACTTAGAAATGTAAAACAAGAACAAATAAAAGAACACAATTTATAACATCAATGAATTAGGAAGTCCGAACATAAAAAATTAAGTCAATTCCGTGCACGAGTGGGTAAAAAAATGTTCACTAACTATATGCATTATACATATAATTATGCTATGTATTTCGGTGGTAACTTTACAACGAACCTCTCCTCTCTCGAAATGATTAGTCCACTCTCTACTGCTACGTGACATACGTAATTCTTCCGTATTACTTCGTTATTAATTTCTCAGGCACTAAATCACTTCGCCTATAATGTTAAGTACTGAAAAAAACATTTTTTATTGAGTTTTTAGGAATATACAGTATCAACATGAACTATTCTAAAACTCTCAGCTGAGCGTATCGTATCCTAACCTACAATTATGAGAAACGAAATGATTTTGCTTACTGGCACGTAAATATTCTAGTACCCCAAATGCGAAGTCAAGATAAAAAAAAATGATAGTAATGGGGAAAAAAAGTAATAAAACTATTCAGCAATTTCTAGGAATTTTGGTCGTTTGGCGTACTTCTTGCCTGTTTCTTTATATTTTGCAGAAAACATTCAACATTTATACTGTAATAGCACATTTGTGTAATTTACCTTACATAAACTTTCCGGTACTTAATATTTTAGTCCAAGGTCAAAATTCCATTAGTCAACAAGTAACAAGCTGTACAATAATGGTTCACTGTCGATACAAAAACAGTCACTGCGGCATTCGACTGTAAAAAAATTGCAGAATATATCAAAAGCAAGACAATAACTACGGTAACTTATATACACGCGGCTACCAAACACCGTGCATTAGGGCCTAAGTATTTACTTTTGTCTAAGTAACGGTTATTAGAGAAAATTTCCGTTATAAAAAAAGCAGGACAATTGAACCAGAATTTCTCACAGCTACGTTATAACATTTTCTCCGTAGCTGCAGCAAAATTGAACGATTTCAGTTAATTATCCCCCCCCCCCC
>NQII01000874.1:146156-334255 GCA_002778355.1 Clitarchus hookeri
ACGAGAGCAATTTATCCACGGTTCGTCTCGCAGAGAGGTGGGGGCGATAACCCCAAGGGACCAATCCACTCGAACACAAACCAGGGGCGCCGGTCGGCTGCAAAGCTCCTTCGACGAGTGGCTTAGTAGGGCGTGTTCGGCTATATAATCTATCTCACTAACGAGTACACATTTGTTGACAGTTCTGAAGGTACTGCTACAGCGGTCTCCCTCCCCCACCCACCTTCCTCACAGCAAGAGACTATATTTACATTAAACGGCTGTCAACCTGCCCAGTATGTCAACAGAAAGTATTCTGCCGTAGAGATAACTTTGTACGAGGCTACTTTCTGAGCAGTCAAAAAAATTCACTGGTTCGTGAGACGGACTATACATGCGGTGTAAACAAAAGTTTGTGGTGGCGTCATCGCAGTGTTTTTCCCCCACATCGGCAGGCGACAGTGGGATGTTGGACGTACCTGCGAGGCTGCCGGGTAGGAGTAGTTGAACTGCGAGTAGGCTGCCATGGGTGGACGGGGTCGCAATCTCGCTACCGCCGCTGCTGGCCCATTGCTTGCGTCATGCCGCGCGGCGGGACTGGCTCTCTGTCGGCGAGCTGTGGCACTCCGGCGCCGCGATTCATCACGGTCGTATCATCGCGCACTTTCGGCTGTCCCACCCCACAACAACAAACTTTTCCCCCCCAAAACAAACAAACAAACCAGTGCTGCAAACTTTATTGACTTGCGCTCGGCATACTCGCCGGCCGGCCGCCCCCGAACACGCTCAGCGCCGTCCCTCGCCGCGACTGGCGTGACACGGGGGAGCCTCTGGTGTCGGCCGCGCGAACGACGAAAACCGGATCGCTCCCCTCCTTTCGCAGCCAGCGCTACCCCCACCGCCTGACCACGGGGTCGCTTCCCCTACCACGCTGCTCCGCCCCCTCGACGAAGGGCGGGGCACGGCGCGCGGCTGTTAGCCAGTCGTGCTCGCCAGCCCACCGCCCATGTCAACCCCCACCAGTGCCCCTCGGCCCTGACCACACTCTCGCCCCGCCCACCGGGCGCTCTCCGCCACGCCCACAGAACCGTATTAAAAATAAGAGAGGGGGTAGACCACGCGGTCCCGGCGGAGGGGAAGCGAATACTGGCCGCAGGCACTCGCGAGCCGGCGAGCTTCATGGGTACGGCTCTTCGCCCGAACGATGTTTATGACGCGGCGTGCCGCACGGGCCAACAGTTAATTCACCGCCTTATGTCTTCGGTGATAAGGCGGCTGCTGAAACCTCACACTCGAATTATCTTGACTGCCAACACGAGAACGCACTCCGTTTCAAAAACACTCAATTTCCGGGTTAACTGGATGTCGGGGGCAACACTATTCTGCGTCGTTACGGCCCCGATAGTTGAGAGCGTTTTATTTCCACGTTCTGTGTCCCCCGATAAACGGTACATCTCTTACCAGTACTCACGACTAGTAACCTGATAAACCAATCAACACTTCTGTTTAGTGTACTGTAATTTTAACTAGCCTCTGATAAACTGTTCTTTTTTACAACTTCGTTGCGCTGGCTAGAAGTAAAAAAAAGTAAATGTATACTTTTTATTTAGAGCTTGGGTCCGAGCAGATAGATGTACAGTTGAGAGAATTCATAGCGTATGCCGTATTCATAAGCAGTAACTTACCAGTTGAGACTGATGAAAAAATACAGCTCCTTCAAGTACACATTGACGAGACTAATACTGTCACGTGACAGACCTAAAGTCTTTTTGATTATGGGTAGCACATCAAAAAGTATCACGCACATAAGCTACTTTATAACGATGTGTTCTGAAAACATTACCTATTGCTGCATTATATACCTACTGTCTATATGGCATGCCACAGAAAATTTAATCTAATGTGAATTCATAACTAAGCCTGTAAACTGGAAGTTAATTAATGAAGAGGAAGTTAACTAATGAAGAATNTAATCTAATGTGAATTCATAACTAAGCCTGTAAACTGGAAGTTAATTAATGAAGAGGAAGTTAACTAATGAAGAATGTTGAACCGCTCAATCTGGATCAGTTCCTCTTTGAAGACACGAATTTTCAAATTTGTAAACGGACACCCGCCCCTGTTGAAAGTAACTCGACTACTGAAGTAACTAATGTGTCAAATTTCCTGGGCGTTCGAGTAAAAAATTTAAAATGTTGCAAACTATAGTTATTTAAGTTACTATAGATTTAACCAGCATTAATCATAATTAAACTCCAAATAGAAGTGTGTGTATTTTTCTTAGTCTTGTTACTTGTTTCACTCTTGCACAGCTTATTACTCAGTTAAAAGAAGAGGTAATTGTTTATTATATGTTTAATGGGCGTAAGCTTACATATTTTACGTCATACCTACACATCCATGGATTCGAAAGCAGAATGTCACCTTTAGCGAACTCGATCACGCAAATCGCCCACCCACACTGAACGCAAATCAAAAGGCACACTTCAATTGATATAAACTATTCGTAACAATTTATTTCCCCACATTCTCACTTTCGTATAAAACAACATAGAACACTAATAAATACGCACTGAGAAAAACATACCTATGTACCCATAATCCATTCATGATTACTTCCAAGTTTTTTAAAGCACTGCTAAAATTCTACTTACGTCATGAGCGACATACAAAGAAAAATGTCTAATAATATGTAATCAATTTGGGTGAATTTGTAGAAATATTTTGCTAAGAACTAGAAGTGCACTTGCGTCTCATCCATTAGAATTAACTGCTGATGTACTCCAGGATGTACACTCAATTTTTACTTCAAAATTGCCCGATTTTTCTATGTTTTCCAGACCCAATTAGCATTTTCCCCGGACTGCTCATTTTAACCAAATCTACGCAGATGACATAAAACAGATGATGTAAATTTTCATTTAAACTGATGATTCAAGAAAAAACCTCACCTTAGTTTAAATCGTCGGTATGGGGTAAGCAACTTAATTTCACAAAATAAAATTGTAATGCAGTTTAGTGGAAAAAACTTCATGTAGCGAAGACTTTGACTATAACTATTGTTAGTGTGCAGAAAACTTCGTACCATTTTACCCCTATTATACCAACAGCCTTGCCTTATTTCGTGAAGTATCCCAATACCTTACAAAAAATAAAAATATTTTAGATTGTAGTCGTCCTTCAGTCCCATGATGATGACAAAGTATTGATAACGTACTACATTGATGAATGTAAACAATTACATGAACAAACATTATAGTACTGCCACTGACAGAAGTAACAATTAACATGTGCGAAAATGTTTACATGGTGTTAAATACTAAAACTGAATACACACAGCACGTGTCACATCAGAGTTATGTACAGGCTGCATACTTTTTTTAACATGCAAATTATACGGCAATTCCAGAAAGTCAATTGTTCTCAAACAACTTCAGATTAAATTTCAACCACCTGTGACGTGTGTATTAGACAAAAAACTTATCTCTGTCGCAACAATTCGCAGGTGACCTCTCAGAAGCATACAGTTCAGGGGTGGTAAAATTTTCTTGACAACCAATATACAAAAGCACTAACTTCCAGTAGATGTACAATAGTTGTAGTGAATTGCTAATACTAAACTTGTTTCCAGTTTCCGAGAGGAGTGTAACACCCGGCTTTCAAACGTTCTCAAAATGTTTTGAGCTTCTGATAAAATATCGCAAATTGATAATATTTAAAATTTATAACGTTTAGTTGTTAGCCATGTACAGGTAATTAAGTTAAATCGTTTATAGACTAGGGGATGGTACAGGTTTCTCCTCACTACATAAAAAAAAAATGAGCTATGGGGATGAATGTGTGTGTTAATTTGTAGGGGAAATATAGTTTGTTCATGGCAGTCTATAGCTGTTGTAGCGTACTGGCAAGCCGCCATCTTGGCCGCTTTTGGTTGAAAGCGGCGCACATTACAAAGCGGTAATATAGAACCGATAAATTGAATGATGAGATATTGTCTATATTTTTGCTGCGTAATAATGTGCTCGTGCGCTGTTATAAATTTATGTAGATTTACGGAAACTTTTACGGAATTTACTGAAAGGCACTCCGTAATGATGAATAACAGAAATGAGCTCTGTAAATATAAACTACGAAAGCTCTTCGTATTCTTATAGCTGCGATTTTGAGACACGAACAATGCAGATGATATCTGAAGAGTATAAAAGCCCATCTTCACAATACTACTTCGTGTAAAATAGTAGTAGGTGAGTGGCGAACCACTCGTGCAGTGCCAATTCGTTCATTCTTGTTCAAATTCCGCTGCAGGACAAAACCTTCTGTATAGACAAGTGAAACACGCACACAACGAAAAACAATTTTTTCGTAATCTCGTTTTATAAACCGCAAATTTAGCAAGCGCTCTAACACGATTTGAAACTAAGACAGGCGCGTTCGTCGCTTTCATGTAAAATCCATATTTACTAATTACTTCGTGTAAAGGTGTGGAAGCTGAATTGTTCAATTTATCGATTGTTAATCTTTCGATTCGTGTTCAAATCCCACAACAGTACAATATATTTAAACATTTTTTTTAATGCCTCTGTTATACACAGTGAAATAAATTACGAAAATAAAACTCTTCTTCTTACCCCTGTTTGTAAACCTGAAATAAACAACCAAATCGCAAACACTCTAACGTGACTAGAAACTAAGTGGTACATGCATCATTTTACATAAATGTCTTATTTACAACCACAATTTTTGTAAAAGCGTGGTAGGTGATTGTTCTGCCCTCGTAGCCAGGGGCAGAGTGGCCGACTTGTAGTAGGAGGGTCGGGAGTTCTCCCCCCGGTTCCTCTGCGGCAGATTTTAAATTTGCATGTCGCGCACGTGCGAACTGTGGATCCAAACACACGCTGTCCAACGTCACACACGCTATGTGCAACACCAAATGTATCGGTCAATAAAGTCAACTTAAAAAAAAAAATATTGGATAGTGTGTTGTTTTCCGAGTTCAAATCCCGCCACCAGACAACATTTTCAATTTTTTATAGTAATTTTTATACACAATGAATTACCCACATAACGAAAATAAAACGCTTTTTTTATGGTTCATTTTTAAAAAGAGCACATGGAAAAAAACTTGCAAATTTGTGGACACATTTCGTGAATTCGCGGAGATTTATGTGAGATTTTCGGAAAGAACGCTATTGAGAAAAAAACCAAGAAACCGTAATTTAACGCGGATGTCTGGATAATTTGTAACCGGTATTTTCCGTTTTTTTTTTTTTTTTCGGAAATTTTTTCTAACAGTGTGATGGTTAAGCCGTCACACGTTGGCCTATATCTATAACAAAGGATGTGAACCCCCCATATCCAACTACGGCGTCGCTTGATATATGAGTACAGAGTCGGTAGCAACAGCGGTTCAAATTCTACCATAGTTAGGTCCCATCACCTTTAAGACTATTTGTTGTGGGACGTAAAACTAAATACAATACAATATGCTGTTATGTAAAAAAACAAATCACATAAAATCACTATCCCAATCATTCTCAAAGGCTCCACATTTCTTTAAATATGTATTTAAAAAATCACCGACAGACAATTTTATTTCTTTTTAGTCTGCGTGTGTAGGTAATTTAAACCTTAAATAAATGCTCTACTTTGTCTGGCCAACGGCGACGTTAACTTCGATGTTTGGAGACCAATACACTTGCGGATGGTTACTAAAGCTGAAGATTTCATGTATAGGCTAAACTGTGGACTATAAAGAATTCAATGTAAAGTATTGAGACAAATCAGAGTTATATGCCATACGGAGAAAAATATTTTGTACGGATATANTAAAGAATTCAATGTAAAGTATTGAGACAAATCAGAGTTATATGCCATACGGAGAAAAATATTTTGTACGGATATAATCCTGCCAAAAGTTATCAGTAAATAAATTTTTAGTGGCCACAAATTTTTGGTGTTCGAACCACAAAAATAAAATTGGCTAGACGAATACCAAGAAAATATTTTGTGGCTGCCCTGCAGAATNTTTTGGTGTTCGAACCACAAAAATAAAATTGGCTAGACGAATACCAAGAAAATATTTTGTGGCTGCCCTGCAGAATTATTTTCCCAGTGCGCCGAAAGCAAATTGTTAAAATTTCTTCGCTTCTGCTGTTTTGTTTAACAGAAATCACGTCAAACCAAAGAGGGAATGGTGACACCCCGCCCGATGTGATTCTTCGAGCAGAAGCGCAAAAGTATGGAAAATTAATTAGGACGGACCTAAGGTTCTTCTGAGTACTATACAAGGTTCTTCTAAGTACTATACCACATAAGAAACAGTTATTACCTACTGACTTAAAAAAAAAACATTCAACCGAAATTAATACAAAGAATTAAAAATTACAGTAAATAGTGAAAATTGATCACCAACTCTTAAAATTAGTACGTTTTCCAGCTTTATAAAGCAGCTCACGTGCCTATTCCTGCAATACCGGGCATAGAATCATCTCACAAGAACATGCAGAGATATACTATTTCTTTTTATAAGTAAATGCTTCGTTAATACGATCGCCGAGTAGCCTAATCTGTAATCTATATATGTACAGAGAATTCGGAAACTAGTTGGCCAAGATATTTCTGTAACACTACAAATAAATCAGGGTAATTTCACAAAACCTAGGTGGAGATTGTGTAGAACTAATGTTGAATCATAAAAAGCCTGTGTTGTAGACTTCAAATTTATTATAAACATTGCGCTACATAAACAATTTTGCACTTTTTCAGAAATAGCGTGTTGTAAAGATACAGTGTTTTGGCTGTAGAGCAGTGATTCCCAAAGTTCTATGAACCGCGACCCATTAAAAAAAATGCCAAAGTTCAGGACCCACTTTTCTGCCGTATGCGAGAAACGTACCGTTTCGCTGTTCCATCATGTTCACATTGTATTTCTTACGTAGCGTAAGGAAGTGAAGGGNACGTACCGTTTCGCTGTTCCATCATGTTCACATTGTATTTCTTACGTAGCGTAAGGAAGTGAAGGGCAGTAGGATTAATTAAATAGTTTAAAAAGTTGAAGTATTAAAGAACAATTTAAATGAAAAAGATACCTAATCAAACAGTATTACACAGTGTGTTATATTACTAATTTATTTTAAAAATCATTTTGGCCACGAATACCCCCCACCCCCTACCTCCCCGGGGCGGGAGGTTGCGGCGCGGCGGCGGGGGTCGCATTCACTGCGTACTCTGCGTAGTATATGTATGTTTATGTATTAAATTATATTTTTCGGGGCACACCAATCTTTAATCTGCGACCCACCAGTGGGTCGCGACCCATACTTTGAGAAATACTGCTGTAGAGTAACATGAAAATGTTTGGTGACTAGTAACTAGTACAGAAATTTTTTTCGTGTAAAGCCAACTTACGTGTGTTTATGTGCTAAGCAGTGGCTAATAGCTTATCCTTCTTACGCGCGACAGACCAGTAGTCGTATTATGATTCTTGAGAACCTACGTCGCTTATTAGTCGAATAGGTACAATTAGTTATGCATTGCATCTCATAAATATCAAAGTGCGTCTAGGAACGCGTACTTTTTTTTTCGCAGATTATTTTCTAGCTCTAGAAGAGCTCTGTATAACTGTTTCTTTGCCCTATTTGGACCTGCATTCGTAGACTTTTCTTCATTACTGGGAATTTTTTATGCACATAATTGCATTTCTTAGCTAGATTCCAAAACGTTTTATCGTAGCTCTATAACAATTTACATCTAGGATGTCTCGTCACACTGTACTTTTTTTTCAAGTTGCACGGAAACAAAATTCTTTAATCTAAATAATTTGATAATCAGAATTTATTATTTAAATCGAATATAATTATATTAAAATTAAATTAATTTGACGTCCTTTAAAATGTGTTGGAAAAAAGGAATGTTTCGGATAGGGAGTTTCGTTTCTTCCGGAAATATATTACTACGATAACCAAAATGTATTTAAAGAAATTACTCCTGTAAATTAAGCGAGTAAATGTCTATAATACGTGTGACGTAATAAGCGGCTAAAACAACGGAGAATAATAGCTACTGGCTACTGATATGCCTACACGACGTCAACTTGATAGCACAGCCCTGCATGAATAGGTATGCACTAGGCACGTCGCTCAAGTCGATTTTACGTCTCTTCTCATTCACTCCAATTTTTCCGTCTACACTGAGAAAGTGATTTTGTTGGATCAAACTAAGTTCGTTTGGAGCAACCAAATTAATTGTTTGTATAGGGGCAGTAAAATATTTTGTTGTTGAAACCAAATTATTTCGTTGTCCTTATTTGGTGACTCCAGGCAAAGATTTGGTTGGTGCAACTGAAGATTTGCTTGACTCTGCGTAAATTCAACAGTTTTGGTTAATAATAACAAAAAAATTGGAAGCCCAACCAAGGCACGAAACTAGATAGTTTGCGAAGTGACGCTACGGCCTAGCAACCCAGGTTAACGCGAACAGTGAGGAAATAATGTTTTTAAAAATATATTACGAATATTGGACAACGTTCGCAAATAAATATTTCCAATTTTAAAGTTTTTTTTTTTTTTAAATTGTTTTATTAGAATGCTTATACAATTATTTAGCACCAATAAATGCACTAACAAATACTGTTACTATCCTAATTGCCACAAAAAAATACAAATAAACTCTCGAGTTGTATTATCGAACGAAGGCAATCAAATGAGTTGCCAAATAAATACATAGGGTGGATTGAGCAAAATATTTTGTTGAGAGTCTAATTTATTTTGGTCCAACACAGAGGTTTTGGTAATTCAAGCACGTATTTTGTTAGACGAACCAAATTAATTTTGTTTCTTTTCAAATTTTGTTTGCTCAACAAAATATTTTTGTTGGGGCAACTATACATATATATTTTAATTTATACAATTAAATATTTGGTTGGCTTTTCTCTCAGTGTACGTCTGGGATAAATCTACAATTAATAAATTGCGATTAAACAAGTTTTTTTTTCTAATGCAGTTCAATTTATTACGGGAGTAAATCATTTCGTTGAAATTCGTTTGCGAGGTCATTTGTTCTGCGGAGATTATAAAAGACGTGGTCTATATGACAAGGCGAATATTCAACATGTCCAAGCCTAATGCAGGTGAATTCTATGTACACGATACTAAGCTTAAAAATATGCGAATGAAACTAAACATGTTTTAATAGTAAAGACACTCCCGAAATCAAAAATATTTGAGGACCGGTCCTGTATATACGTTTCCAGGTATGCAACAACGTCAATAACAAAATACGAGCTTTAATACTGACAGTTTGTAAAATCTGTTGACATGTTAGAAGTCCGTTTCCATTAATGATGGAGGAAACCCGAATTATTGAAAATTTAACTTTAGAACCTATGCGAAGGGTAGCTTGTATCATTTTGAAGTGGTCTGAAAGGACAATGTTAGCTGAGTTTCATACTCCCAAGGTTATTTTACTATATAGTTTAGGCCATATATTACAAATTTTATTGATGGTACTAATAATGCACAAACTGTATGCTACGTTTGTAAAATCGCGCAATGAAAGTTTGTTGCGGAATTCTTTAAATTTTGCTTACAGTAATACAAAAAATATTTGGCAACTAATTTTTTTTCTTATAAAAGCGATATTTTTAACTTCAGGGTAAAACTTACCTGAAAAGCACGTCCTTGTACACCTAAAATTAAATTTTAAAAAAATTCAGCAAATAGGTATTTAAAATAAAACACTGTTAGCCGACATTTAACCTAGAGTATTAATATTCCATTACAAGTGCGATAGATAACAGCACTTCGATAATTAACATACAAAATGTTGTCATAACTGTTTCATACTATTTATTGTCACTTAATTTAAAAACTAATTTTCCATTACTTTCAAGTAGGCCTATTCACCGGATTTCGGACCAAGATAAAATATACTGTTTGTTTTCAAATTTATACAAGACTATCTATCAAATGTTGGCATATTTTTAATTAGACTATATTAGCCATGTTTTTGTTGACTACTAAAAACTGTAAGGAAATTTTTTAAAAATGATTATTAATTAAATGAAAATGTGCTCAACTCGGGGCAACTAGACCGCAGTATACAAAAGGTGGTACACTCTATTATAACTTAAGTTACGGACAGTATAAACTTAGACCAAAATAAAATAAAGAAAGCCTAAATACGTTGTCAGGGATGTAGGCGAGTAACTGCGTGATAAAATTCAGAAATCACAGTAGGCTAATGTGCATTTAAGGTCATTCTGTGTAAAACAAAACGCAAAATTGTTTTTAACGAGTCACTTATTTTAAATAAGGATGCAGCAGAACTGAAGTATGCTGGTTCAGTTCTGTATTTACCTACAAAATTAGTATTATGGTTACGGGAAATAAAATTTGTGAACAAGGTACATTTGTACGGTTATTGCATTATATTGTTGCGAGAATTGCAATAGAGTTATGGCTAAGCAGGATCACGCTCAATTATGTATTACAACGATGCACATAATCTACAAAGTTATCAGACTATAATCAAAAAAATGTTCTTCTGCATTCCGTATCTTAGAACATGCTGTGGAATATAGTCTGTTACAAAACCCATGTTATCGAACGCTGTGTTAAATTATGCTGACAGCATTTATGGTTAACAATAATGTGGACTCTATGCATTCGTTTTATAATCAACCGTCTTGAGAGTCAAAAAATTAGATCTTTTCCTAATATCATTAGTAGTGTTTCTTTTAGACAAGCAGTACATATTTTAATTAGTAGTATATACAGTCAAGAAACAGGGTATTAAGGCCTGGTGAACTTTCGTTACAATATGATTGGTTCAGTTGCTTTATCAGAGCATAACTGTTCAAGCTTCGCTGTGTGTTTTGACAACATATGTTGTATACACAATCTCTTAACATACTCAGAAGGCATACATAAACAGAAAAGCGTAATCTCAGTCCTGTTGCACACAGCTGAATGAAATGATCTCTTTGAATGCGAAATTTACTCATGTTAAACATCACTTTACGTTTCGTCTTACTCTAATAAGCCTACAATAGTTTGCTTCAGTTTCGTTCTTTGACTTTTGCGCTTACGTAACACTTTTGTCTCGTAACAGGATACCTCGGTGTTGTAAACGTAGGCGTTATGAAGTTCCAGTAACTCTTTAGTATTGCTATACTTCCTTAAGGGGAGTATAGTTCATGCATTTCATGAAGGGAAGTCGGGGGACAATAAGCAAAACTAATTAATTCAAGAGGATCTTTACTTATTCAACTAACAGTAATTACAGAGTGATGTGGGTGGTGGGGTAAGGGATCGATGTAGGTGTGAAGGACAATCTGTTATGGGAGGACAAGGATATAAAGAGCTCCGGACTCGCTCTCTCGCCCAAGTGTAAGACGCATACCCCCAATCGCCGCTCGGAGACGCCGTTCAGGGAGGACCGACGCCGACTGACACCCCGGCCCTTAGCCGCCGTGTCCACCATACTTCTCGTTCACGTCCACCTTCTCCGATATCATTGATTCCTTTTTACTATCCCTTGTAACCTGGGCGGGGTTACTGCGATTAGATGTCGACGAAATTGCCGCAACCCCACCGTGCCAGCCAGACCCAGATATTCTACGTACTTCTGCAGATTCCTGCATTTTCAGTCGTTGCGTTACAGTCCCCGTTGTATGTGAAAATTGTTTCGATAACAGTTGTTGGCCGCATTCCTGCCTTACCAGGCGTCGCTTCTTGTGTTGTAATCGTAACATCATGTTTCGCAACGACAGTCGTCATGTCTTCGTCACTATATGCTCGCGGTTTTAATTCTTGAAATATGTGTTTACAGGGATCTTGTGTTTGCCAATGCACGTGGGTAAAGTTTTTTTTTAAGTCGAATATAATTAGTTTGGCTAGGTGTTTGAGATTGACATGATTCCTGCCTGATATTGACACGACTCATACATATACTGCATCCAGCTTGGACGGTAATCGGTTTTTACTCTTTAGTCTATTCGCGGTATCTTCACAATTTTTAAATAAAACCTTTGAAAAACCACCTCTTGTATGGCATGTTTGGTTGTTTCCTGAGTGTTTCATGTATCACAAGAGTTTTATACTTCTGTTAACATAAAATAATTTCATATTTTGTTAAATAAAATTTTACTTATACGCGATCTATACATTTTAATATTTCATTTATAGTTAATATGAATAAAAACAGGTAGTAAATACATGTGTTGGTAATACCTAAAACGAAATAGTTCTCGTGCAAAATAGTTAACTGAGTGCGCACGAATACGGTGCATTGTCCCTTTGGTGTGATTTTCTAGAATTAGTTAAGGTTTGTTGGCTTGAGGCCGAGAAATGGCCTGGAAGAACGAACTGCCTCAGTCTGCAAGAGAAACCCCATCCACTCGTGAGTTTAGATCTTTACGGAGAAATTACCTTAAAAAATAAATAGTTGTATTATCACCTTGAAATGCTAGGACGCAAGCCTTAGATGTACTGTAATACTAAATAAACAACTGGTGTGACACCGGCACATTTGGCTGGTGATCTGTCGAGCTTGTGTACACCTGTGTGTGGATGCACGCAGGGCGATTATTATGTAGGTGCAAGTGTCAAAGCATGCTGGTTTAAATGTGACTCTCAGTTTAAATGTCCTCAATTGCGTGTTTGTATAAAACTACGAAAGTGTTTTCCTTTGTTATGATTTTAGAAACTACGAGTATTTGCTGAATCACGTAAAAAAAATTACCATTATTAACTACATTGCCCAATTAATAGATTTATATAGTAAATTTATGTGCAATTTCGGACAGTTAACAATTACATGTGGATTTAAATTGCAAAATGTGTTTAAGTGGATGAGAAGGCATATCACCTTACCTTAGCCACAATATTAATAAAAACATCAGCTAATCTAAACTACAGTGGTTTTATTTGTGCTGTATTGTTTCGTGTGTAATTTTAATTAGTACACTGTCATTAATTTTTTGNACAATTGTCGAAAACTAGTTTCCAGGATTGTTTCTGTAAAAGTGCACGTACAGTAAGTAAAATTTTACACCACAATACTGTGGAATTTGAAAAACCAATGTTGGATTTTAACAAACGAGTACTGTAGACTTAAAGTTTATTATAAATATGAAGGTGCATAAACAATTTTGTATGATTTATAAAACAAATATTTTACTTGTAGTGTTATAAGAAAAATTTTTCTCAGCCATGTTCAGAGAAAACGTTTGTAAAATGTAGAGAAAAAAATTACTGTGTATGCCGGCCGCGGATACATTTCGAGGTAAGCTAGCATTCAAAATTCGTACGTTTAGGTTATGGTTGCAATTTGTCCACGCGCTATTTGACACTTCGTGGAAAACCATACGTCAATGAACATTCGAAAAATGCCGGCTCAGTTATCGCCATGAACAGTGACAGCAAGCAACAGATTATCAGTTTAAATTGTCTATTAGCAGTAACTTCACACTTTTATAATCAACCCTTTGAAAAATCACCCCATGTTCAGTTGTTTCCTAAATTCCATGCATTAAGCCTACAAACATTTTGCTTATCTATTAACATTCTTCCATTCTCGGTTGAATTGAACTTTGACATATATTATAGTTATAAATTAAAATATTTCATCAATAATTACTATAAATAAAAACAGGGAGAAAATAAATATGTGTGTGTTGGTTATACCGTCTATTCACGGGAAAGTGAGGACTTTTGAAAGTCCTCTCATTTGGAATAATAGTCAACAAATATGTTTTATTTTATCCTTAGACGTTAACTTCCGAGTGCGGTGGAATACATACACCGTGTTTATTACTTATATGTCAATATTTATTTGAAAAGGTGGTAAAAACAAATAAAAAATGGCCGAAAGGGAAAAGTAACTAGGGCCTCAAAAGTGCTCACTTTACCGTGAACATCCTATAAGAAGTAGTTCTCGTGCAAAATATTATTAAACAGAGTGCGCATAAGTGCGGCGCGTTGTCCACGTGGGGTTACTTTCTAGACTTGATTAAACTTAGTCTGCATGAGGCGGAGGAACCGCCTGGAAGTAGAACTTCGGCAGGGGTTCAGGAAAGTTGGAAGTAACCATGACTAGACTACATCAGCATGATTGTACACAAGTGGAAGTAACCATGACTGGACTACATCAGCATGATTGTACACTAGTGGAAGTAACCATGACTGGACTACATCAGCATGATTGTACACAATTGGAAGTAACCATGACTGGACTACATCAGCATGATTGTACACAACACTGAACTCGTGAGTTTTTCGCGTCTCTGTCCCCGAATTACTGGTGCGTGTCAGTGTTCTTGAGCGGCGTGTGATTTCCGTATGATATTTCTCGTAAATTCCAAGGTTTGAGTCTGCCACGAAGCGGTTCGGTAACGTTTACCTGTTGGAAATGGTTTGTATCAGAGGGGGAGAGTAAATTTCTATTGAACAATTTTTCAACGCGTTCGAGAATTTTCGGACCACAACAGCTAATCACAGGGAGATGAGGTGTCCTTTCCCATCTTCCCTAGTAATTTGTAAAAGGATGAACTCGTGGACACGCATAGACTGATCCCTCTCAGCTGTCCAATTCTCGATCCCAATTACGTATCTTTTTCTTGACGCTTCAATCAAATTAGAGTATATTTTACACAACTTTAGAATGGAATGTTGAATTTAAACAAGAGAGTCTTGTACATTTCGAGTTTGTTATAGACATTGAGCTATATAAAAAATTTTGCACTTTTCTTAAATTAATGTGTTGTAAATATACAATATTTCAGCTGTTCGGCGACTTGTTTCTAAACAACTGTTTGTAACAGGTACAGAAAATTGCTCTGCGTAGTTAACCACAATAAATGATGATATAACATGCGCACCGTTTATGGCGATATACAGAATGCTCGGAAACTCTGTGGCCAAACTCCATACACAGTTTATTTGGACCAATAGTAACACAAAAGTCCCATTCACTTATATCCGGAAATTGATTTTTTTTATAATTTAATTGTATTCCAAGATGCGGCGTACAACGCCTGGATAACGTGGCTGTGCGATCATGCATATACGACAAGTCGCATGATCGCACAAGCTCGTTCTCCATGCTTCGCAAGTAGCAACTTTGAATACGATTAAATGATATAAAAAGACGTTTCCGGCGTGTATGAAGAAACATCCGTAGTTACATGTAATTAAATAGAATTAATTATTTTTAACTTTTCATACCAGACATTAATTTAAATATATTACTTCATTTACAATGAAATTTCAATACCTTACCTCTGAGGTACAAAGAGATGTATATGTACTCCCAGTTTTCCACCTCATCTTTAGTTTACTGCGATTGTGAAAGCAGCCATTGTCTCACCCGAAGAAGGAGACAGCTTCCAGGCCCCGAAACTTCTGAAGTCTTGTTTCATTATCTGCATTCAGTTTTCGTTGTAATTGTCTTGTTGTGTCTTCTTGTAAAGTCTTGTTTTATTACCTGTTTTGAGTTTTCGTTGTTATTGTCTTGTCGAGTCTTCTAAGATTGTTTTTTGTTTGTTTCAGTATAATCCAGTTTTTAGTTTGGTTTTTTGTTTGCTATGTTTAACTTTTGATCATTTGAACATTGACAATGAAATATTGTTTTCTATTATTATGTTCTTTGTAGCTATTAATTTATGTATACATTTTTTTGTTTTGAGTTTTCTTTTTTATTGTTGCATCGTGTCTTCTGATATTGTTTTCATATTCGATTCATTATTGCAGTTTGTCGTTTCTCTGTGTTCATTTTCATTTAAACATATTTTTGATCATCTTACACGTGCATTGAAAAGGAAATAGTACATATTTTTCCTCTTCTATATCCATAGAGGCAGTTAATATGTCGTCTACATTGTCATTCTTGGTCTTCTGGAATTGTTTTCTTTTTTTTTTTTTGCCTATAAGTTTTATGTGTGCCGTTTTTCTGCGTTCTTTACCTGTGTTTGATTGCATTATATTGACCCCTTAAATAATCGTTTCATGATTTGTCTTCATTGTGGTCGTTATCCATCGTTATTCTTGTGCAGTTTATTGCCTTCCACTCGTTGGTTCAGATTCTATTGGATGGTAGGTTCTTCAATAATTCGTAGGTTTTTTCGTTGGTTTTACAGGTTTTGTTTTTGGTCCTATTTTCGGCAGTAGAGATACAGTCCATTTAAACACTCACAGAAATCTTCCATTTCCATTGCCACTTAACTTTAAAGACAATGGCCCTTATGGTGTGCAACATCAGATAACAGGAAAAATCCCAGAGAAGCACTGTTCTTCACAACAGTACGTAATTGTTTCTGGTATGAAAATTTGTAAAATAAAAAAATGCGGAACCACAGCATGTTACTTTTGTCATTTATGACATCCACGTCGAGTACCGTCGTTTTCACGGGACATCAGTTGATGTTATTTCAGAATTATTCTTTGTACTAGAGTGAAAATGTAACGATATATGTATATCCGTATGTTGCTTAACATTCGGTCGTAAATTGTGGATTTAGAAAAAAATGACTTGCACAACTGATTAGTTTAAATATATTTAAATATGACAACTGAATCTAAAATTCTTTTTGATGACAGCTATACTTATTTTACTCTTAAATTCTTAACTTATTTCTGTAAAATTAGCTTGTTTATGAACGCTCAATGCCGAACACATTTGTATTTTCACTATTTACTCCTGAAACACACTAAAAAAAACAGCGAAATTTAAGCCAAATCAGTGAAAATCAGTCAAATTGCGCGACTGATTATCAGTGCCAGATAACTAATTAATATGTTGGCTGAATTTCGCTTATTTATTTGTGATTCCCACTGAATGTCGAGAATTCCACTGCCAAAGGTCACTTGTTCCCAGTTCATTTGCTTGATTCGCCAGCCAGCAGTAGCTTATCAATTGACTTTCAGTGAACGTTATTTCACTAATAGATATCACTGATTCGGGCTTAGAACGAAACACCATTGGAGGGCGTTAATAGCAGATTACAAAATAAAGTTGATACTTAATATTTTGGCTCGGGCAGGTACATATCGGAGTTGGGGCCAAGCATGAACTGCATGGAACAGCACCGCACCTTGCGGGGAAAATTTTCCCTATATCCAAACTCTCCCGTGAGGAACCTCGTTTTGTTCCCAACCCGAGTATAACGAAGCTTAACTCGGCGCACGCACGGACTTGAGACACGAGCTTCTCACGTAGCCAAGACACGTCGCGTCGCGGCGCCCTGGCAGTCGCAGGGCGCCGCGACGTGTTAGCGTGGCCAGCGCGGTCGCATGTCCAGAGACGTGTAGGCCCCGGGGCTACAAGTTCGTCCTCACGATCAATCATCTCGCCGCTGGCGACTGCTGGTGGCACGTGCAGCAGCGGCAAGAATCGCCCGCCGTCTGTCAATCATCAGGGAATGTTGTTCACCCCGCCCCTCTAAGTAAGTAAATGGCGCGCTCTTGTTCACACTGCCGCCGAGGTGCCAATTTCTCTCGAGACTTTCGAAACGCTCTTTCTTCCCTTCAAAGCCCATGCGGCGTCATGTACAGTCCTTCACGCTTACTTACAACTTTTCTGAAGCCCTGCTATTAAGTTCTACTTTCTGGGTATTTCTCTGACTCGTGCTAACGTAGTTTAACCGAGTCTAGAAAATTTCACCAAAAGGACACTCAGTATAATAATATTTTGCATAAGAACTGTTTCTTGCTAGGTATTACCAACACACCTGTTTTGGCCCTGCTTTTATTCATATTAATTTATAAATTTAAGTATTACAATTTATAAATAAGTATAAAACGCTTATGATACATGACATATTTAGAAAACAACCAAACACTTCAGGCATGAGGTAATTTTTTTTTTAAATTAAATTAACAAAGGGTGAATAAACCGCGAATAGACTATATCTAGGCAATAATTTCGTTCCGCTCCAAACTTGCACAATGCGTTGTATGTAGGCCCGTACACTGTACGAAACTTTTCATTTATTTGCTACGCCAGTTTTTGGGCTTAGTAAGGAAAAATAAATTTCAGGTATTGTTCTATACATCTATAGCAGCCTACTTAACGCAGTCATATTTAGCGAACAAGCACTATAGCTTATAAAATAACTATATTCGCATGGTACCCACTTTCAATACTTACTATATACACAGAGGTGACAAAAGTCATGGGATAACAATATGCAAATATACAGATGGCAGTGGTATCGCGTACAAAATGTATAATTGGGCAGTGTATTGGTTGGGCTTTCATTTGTAATCAAGGGATTCATGTGAAAAGGTTTCTGTAGTGATTATGGCCGCACGACGGGATTTAACAGACTTTGAACGCGGAATGGTAGTTGGAGCTAGACGCACGGGACATTCCATTTCGGAAATGGTTAGGGAATTCAACATTCCAGAGATCCACAGTGTCAAGAGTGTGCCGAGAATAACTAATTTCAGGCATAACCTCCCACCATGGAAAACGCAGTGGCCGACCGCCTGCACTTAATGACCGAGACCAACGACGTGTGCGCAGAATGGTCAGTGTTAACTGACAAGCAACACTGCGTGAAATAACAGCAGGAATCAATGTGGGACGTACGACTGACGTGTCCGTTAGGACAGTGTGGCGAACTTTGGCTGTACTGGGCTATGACAGCAGAAGACCGACTCAAGTGCCTTTACTAACAGCACAACATCGCCTGCAGTGCCTCTCCTGGGCTCGTGACCATATCGGTTGGACCCTAGACGACTGGAAAACCATGACTTGGTCAGATGAGTCCCGATTTCAGTTGGTAAGAGCTGATGGTAGGGTTCGAGTGAGGCGCAGACCCCACGAATCCATGTACCCGAGTTGTCAACAAGGAACTGTGCAAGCTGGTGGTTGCTCCATAATGGTGTGGGCTGTTTTCACATGAAATGGACTGGGTCCTCTGGTCCAACTGAACCGATCATTGACTGAAAAGGGTTATGTTCAGCTACTTGGAGACCACTTGCCGCCATTCATGGACTTCATGTACCCAAACAACGATGGCATTTTTATGGATGTAAATGCGCCATGTCACCGGGCCACAACTGTTCGCTGGACAATTCCAGCGAGTGATTTGGCCCCCAAGATCGCCCGATATGAATCCCATCGAACATTTATGTGGCATAATCGAGAAGTCAGTTCGTGCACAAACTCCTGCACTGGCAGAACTTTTGCAATTATGGACGTCTATAGAGGCAACATTGCTAAATGTTTCTGCCGGGGACTTCCAACGACTTGTTGAGCCCATGCCACGTCGAGTTGCTGCACTTCGCCGGGCAAAAGGAGGTCCGACACGATATTAAGAGGTATTCCATGACTTTCAGATTGACGTATAAACATTTTTCATACTATTTATAGAACAAGAATTTTTATCAAACCCTGAAGGACTTCATTAAAAACTAGTTTACATTGATATATCGCAGTGCAGTCATAGCACAATCCTATTCGAGATAAAAAATAAAAGTATTTCTCATTTGGTGACAATGCGGCTGGCGAAGGCGTCTTGTGATTAAAACTTTGTTAAATGCTTAGGTTCAGCATACACATGTCGAAGACATATGCACATTACCATAGTGGTAACTTGACTGTTCTTATGTGGAAAAAAAAATAGTTTCCTGAAATATCAGGAAACTAATTTTACGCAGATTTCCATGTTATTTTTAATTGTGGTGTAACCTCGTACTGTGTTTGAGGATCAATATCGGGGTATTTCATTTGCAACGGTAATTAGAGGCATTAATTTCACTGAAGATTGGCTTCACATACTCATTATTTAGTTTTCCTTTTCTCGCGTATTCATTTGGCCAGACTGACATATAAAGTTTGCATGTTTCTATAGTTATAAAAGATGCGGTATCGATTGAAACTAGTCTGGTGAGTGTGGCGTTAGCAATTTCTGAGATAAATTTTTTGGCTTTTTTCAATATTTCTTTTGAATTTATACCTACATCGGATCCAATTACATGTCATTTTATACAGAATTTTAAGACGAATCCTACGATATCTTGATAATTTAAATCGGATAAATATTTTGCAAGAAATGAGGACAACTTTGCGTGCCAAAGTGGTCCTAAATAACAGTGATGTGGGTGACAACTACAAAGACGGTTCTGTTCGGCGCACTTCGTTGGAAATTTGAAATAGCAACTGTGCGTATAAAAAAAAAGACCGATATATTTCAGGAAGAGTTTCTGTAAGATAAAGTTATGAACTTGTGCTCAATATAATTTTTTAATTTTTTGGTAGCCTATTATTGAATATATATTTCTTTAAAGTCTTACTGGATACAATCAGTCATGCTGAATTTTCTGTTTTAATTCTCTTCTTATTAGGTTGCCTTAGGGCAAACAGACCAATTTATAAAGCTAAAAGTTACTGACTGCGCAGAATTTTAGTGGGAGAGTAATCAAGCCTATTTAATGGCAACGTTTTTTTGTACACGTAATACATGTCTTGATTTATATTGTTGTACATTCTAGCACGACACTCGTATACGCAAAAAAATTCCTTAATCATTTTTTTAACGTCACTGCATTAATTCAGTGAAAATCTTACTGCCACAATATCTGGGCATGTAACAATCCTATGTGCCAGAAACGAATTCCCTTTTGTATTTGTGTGTACTCCGATATAACAGCCACGTGCGTGAGTGATGCCGTTCAACGCACCGGCTGATTAATATTGCACACAAGATATAATTTCTAACTTACGTGAAATAATTTCACTTGTGAAACATTCCAAATGATATTGCAGCACATTAGAGCATTAAAAGATTTTATTTACAATGAGTAATTTGGGGACGATATAAATAGGTATGAATGCACAGCCTATGAATTGCACATGCATATAAAATAACTCGGATTGAAAATGGGAATATTTCTCAATTTAAACAGACTGGTGCAATTCCCGTACAAGCAATAGTTCTGATAGAACTGAGAGTTAATAAAACGATTGGCATTATAATTTTTTGTCAAACACGTAAGAAGCAAAGTGCTTAAATGTTAAATGCGAAGTGTGTGAGAATATTGGGAGTATGAGGAAATTAAAATTAGAACAATACATGTAAAGTTTAAAGTGGGCAACGGGAAACATTGGCGTGGCGCGCTGGCACGCGTTTTCGCAAAACAGCGGCGCTCGAGCCGTGGGGAAGTACTGATGTGGGAATGTGTTGCCTCGGCACCTTGCAACTGGGTCGCGTCGCATGACATGTAGCTGCGACTACTCGTCCTTCAATATGGCCACTTATAGCACTTTCTACCAGAATACAAAAATCTTATAGTTAACTGGCATATCATATTTCTAAGCATTTTTATTAAAGATCCTGTACCTTTATCCGAGCACAATAATATCTTACTACATTATTATGTCTTGGATGGATTTTATTCAATTAGCATGAGTTGAAAGTTAATTTAATGGAAATTGTCACATGATTATGAATTAATATCACAGTAGTAGTTTCATTTCAAATAACTACATCCAGCGCACAGGTGATCTATTTCTTAATTTAAATTACTAGAATGGTATTGCTGAGGTAAATATACGCAACTAGGGACTTGCGGTTCATAATGAAATTCTTTACACTTTAATAACGTTTGTTATTTAGGTTTCAAACAATTGCTTTGTAAGTTAAGATATTTGGTTGCAGAAAATATTTTATTATTTAAATTTGATATACTTTAAAAGTAGATATTATGACATTACTTTAATTATACATCTACTTTATAGCTAAAAGTTTTAATATTAAAAGTGGACGTGGTTGAAATTTTGTAATTATTGATACCGAAATTAGCGTGGGTGGGTGGGTGAGGAATTTATTTAAATAGGGATGGATGGTAGAGAAGCTGATGCAAGGCAGCGAGAGGATAGGGAGGAACCAAGCCTCCACCATTATGTTTTTGATATTTTGTTGACACTTGTCCTTAATGGGGATATAGGGGCGTAACAAGTCATTTATAAGAGTTATGTAATGAACACTAAATAAAAAAAATTTATTGAACATTAAGGCTGTACAATATTGTTTCGAAATAAATATGATTGAATATGAACGGGGGGAGCTATACAAATATACTAGAGTATTAAATTATATTATTTTATGAATATTTAACCAGCCACGTTCTGAGTAACGCCTAATTGGAGAGTCCCCACCTTGCTCATGATTTCTGAGGCTGATTAAGATGGCGCAAGTCGACGGCCGGACCCACCCATCTTCAGTGGTCTTCTCGTTCCAATGGCCCGACGACAAAAGACACCGCCCACGGACTACACTGCCCTATATCGGCTGCGTTGTCCCCGTTTACTGGTTGGTGGAGGGATTCAGAGGTTTGCGATTTCATAACTAATTTCAGCGATCACGGCCCGTGTCCTGGATAAATAAGTGAAGGTGTGATCAGGCAGGCCGCCCAGCTAAGGGCCTGACCGCAACTCGTAACAATGTACCTTGCTGGTTTACATTTCTGCAATTACTTGGCTTTGTGATTGTAGAACTAGCTAAATCAAAGAAACGAACCGTATGATTTATATACGCACGAGAATTAACAGTTTCTCACTTGTGCTCACGAGAGTCTTAAGCAGTGCAAAATTCCATTACGCAGTGTATTTGTGAATGAGACTAGCCCGTATGGGGTAGAAGGGAAGTTCACCTCACAGAGTAGTGAGGCCAAGCGCCTATTTTAGCATTTGGTGCAACAAACCTGGCACAACGGAACTAGAATTTTTTTAATAAAACATAATTTTGTAACTGTGAACCAGATATTTTCGGATGAATCATAACTGTTCACCTTAAACCCGCCATAAACTGAAAGCTATAAGCGCTAACTTGCAGCCATGTTCGAAATAGCTGATTTTCTCAACAAAAATGACTTAACCCGATTTCGTACACAAAAATTATGTAATTTTATAATTTGGTTAGATATTCCGACTTTGTATGTAACAACGCTCAAAGAATAAATATGAATTTACAAAGTTCAAAAAATGGCAATGTCAATTTTATATTCGTTCGCCTCTCAAAATAAATACGCCCAGGCATAACAAACTTGTTTTTAAGTATGATTTGCGTTCAGTTAAAACACAATAGTTGAAGAAAATATATGCAATAGTAAAACTGTAAAATTGTAGAAATTAATTTTGAATGAGTTTTACATATAATAACTTATAAGTCATTTCGGAATACATTTCAAAATAATTACGTATTTGTATTTTAGTTATTTAATGGCGACTGGCATATTTTTACGAGTTCTAAACAAGAAACAACCGACATCAGCATCCGAACTGAAACACAGCAAATCGCAATTTTAAAAAAGAACGGTGTGACCACATATATTCTCTTCGCGGTATCTTCACTTTCCTTTTTCAGATCTTTGAAAAATCACCCCAAGTATGATGTGTTTGGTTGTTTCGTGAATATGCCGTGTATCACAATTGTTTTATACTTCTAATGAAAAGTATATTACTTTTGGTTAAATTGAACTTTTACGTATATTTTATGTATAAATTATAATATTTCATTTATAATGAATATGAATAAAACAGAGAAAATTAGGTGTGTTGGTAATGCCTAGCAATAAATCATTCTTGTACAAAAAATTATTAAACGGAGTGCTACGAATGGGGTGCGTCGTCCCTTTGGTGTAATTATACAGATAGTTATACTGTGTCTCATATAAGTTGGCCAGATTCTGACAAGTCTGCTAAAGTAGCGCCACTGTTTTTATCTGACTACGTATCCTTCCGCCATCAGCTGATCGGCCACATGGCAACGGTGTTGTTTATTTTCATGCTGTCATTATCAGCTGATCCCCTTGTCAATGTACTGTTCGTGAGACGTTTTAGGCAAACTTTCTGCTCAGAAATACGTAGCTGCGATTGTAGTACTAGTAATGTGTACATAAATCATTAATCAGTAAATTGTTATGTTAAAGGGTAAAATATAAATAATTAATATAACATTTAGTAACTACAAAAAATGTATTAAAATTATTAATTAGTAAAGTTATGTTATATGTCAAAAAAATAAATCACTAATTATAAATTTATCAACTATCAAAAAAAATGTGCATGCAGGCTAAGGCACTTTAAGCATCAAGGTCTTAAACATCACTCTTTCAGCATGTTTTCGATATTGCCCATTCTCTTTTATTTTTTTATGTCACACGTTGGACATTATAGCTAATATATTCGAGTTTGAAATATGTGACGTGGAATAACGTTAGAATTGCTTAAACACTATTCACGGGTGTCCAACTTTCTTCGGAAACAAGTAAATGGGTTTTCGGAGAACAATGTGGCGTATAATTTACGTAGACGAACGATTACCTGCCGAATAGAAAGTATTAGTACTTAAAATCGCTGTAAACGAAATATATGTTACTTTAAAAATGATGCAGAGCTCACGAAAAATAAAACTATTGGTATATGTTCGTAAATTTGTTATATATTGCCACGAAAGGACGGAAACTATTCTTTTCTGGCTGATAATGCTTCGGCAATGATCCGATAGATGGCACGCACAACATGCCAGAGCGAGGTCTGGGCCGCTTCTTTTACTCAATATATCGCATATTTCTTAATTTGACTGTTCTTCTATTACTGGCTCTGAACGACATGAATTTGAAATATATATCGTTAAATTATTAGAAAAAATAATTCAACAATATTATGCAATATTTCTGTATGCTTTTGGAATTAATATCAAGCGCGTAAAGAAAGTGGGGTTGTAGAGGGAGATAAGACGTGAAAAAAAGTTTTAAAATTGTGTTTAATTTGGATGCGGAACGTTTTATTGTGCGTTTTATTTTGAACACCTGTACATTTCTACTTTAGCCCGAAGTTTAGTTTCTAACACTAAAAACCACTGTTTTATGATCACGTAAAATAAAATGTATAAATTAATCTGGGAACCTTTTCTCATCCCGTATTTTCTGCTTGTCTAATGTGCGTCGGCAGTGCACTCAGAATAGCCAACGGTAACATTAACTTTTGTTCGTTCGTGTATCAGCTGATACAGGATTTTGTAAATTGTACTTTGTTTGTTTCATATACGTCATATTGCCACTCACTGACTGTAAGAATCTGACTAAATTATATGAGACAATAGGCATTGTTTGCTTAGGGTGGAGAAATATTTTGAAAGTATAACTTTAGAAGAGCTTTAAAAGTGTTGTAAGTAACCATGAATGGACTGTAGTAGACGTCCTGGTCCGCAGCAGAGGCGGCGGCGGCGAATTGTCGGGAGCAGTTTGAGTGCAGTGCAGAGCAGATTGTGATCTGGCGTGGCATGGCCTCAGGAATGCCAACCCCCGGCGCGGAGATATTTACTGCGGGCGGGCGGCGGAGGTGGGAACAATGGACGACCGGCCGGCGCCAGAGCTGCTCTACGGCAGTCCGCCGACGGCCGATCTTCCCAGACTCCACGAACCGCCGAAACGACCAGAACTTTCACGCTGACACGCCTCACTCTCAGCATACTTCCAGAGTTATTTATTTACACTCGTTGTCAAAAGAATTGTTCCACTCGCATTAAAGTGTCGGATTGCAAATGCCCCCAAGAACAAGAAATTATTACAATCAACACTGCTATCAGCAATATTTATAACGCTACAAGTGCCTCTCTCAGTGTGACGTCGGGCCGCAATAATTGCGAACACATCCGGCCAGATGTCGTGGCGTGAGTAGCAGACATCCCTAACGGCGTCCTGCGATAATCCATCCCGCGCAGATTTCCTGTAAATATTCTCTTTAATTTTATTTGCGTGTCCAAAAAAACACTAAGATTGTGATTTTAACTTGCCATGATGCAAAAACTATACGATCTACAAAAAATATAATGCCTAGGAACAGTACTTGAATGTAATGTCTACAAGTTGTACTTTATTTCGTAGAAATATGAAATAATGGATATTTTGGTGAACAGCGCCCTCAAACAAAAAAAATTCTAGAATACATGACCAACGGCCCAACGCCAAAATAAAAATTAACTGCTGCCATTAAATTGTATTCACCGTAACCAAAATATTTACAGCTTATTTGCGANCCCTTTTTTTTTTTTGACCGTTTGTGAATTCTGCCGCTACAGGTACGTATTTCCACTGCGATGGCTCTAGCGACTGCAGTAAGTCGATCAGGTGAAAGGACTCGTCTACAATTGGCTGTATCCGTAGACGTTCCCGTATCCCAACGACGTCACTCTGGCGCATTCAAAATCACGATCTGTAACTGTGTAAGTTCGATGAAGAACTTTCAGAAACTGCCGCCAGATGCCCGGAAATACAGAAACCTGGCCGTTATCATTTTGTTATAGTTTTTTCATTGTAAAATTTTTATGCAATGCACATTATAATTATGACGAAACTCCGAGGGTATAATTTCATTCGCTGAGAATTTTTTGGTTTGGCGTAATTTATAATTACACTCGAGCAAATTAATTTGTTAGTTAAATGATTTAGTTTTAGTAGCGTGGGTGTTGAAGTATAGTGTGAATTTTTACCCTGGTTTGTTGAAATATACTATCGTATTTACGCACGGAAAAGTACAAAAAGATGAAATCTTCTTCTATCATTTTAGTATACAGTTTGGGACAAGTTCAAAGTTGTTGTATGTTCGGCCTAGGACACGCGGGAGGTTCGGACAGCGTCGTGACGTCAGCAGTGACGCGCGGCAATCAGTTTATCCTTGTCGTAGGTCACAGCTTGAGATAGCGTAATTGCAGACTGGAGATAATGTGAAACAGACTTGCTGGCATGTGTGTCTGCAGTTCGCGATATACGCTACCGTTTTGATTCTGTATTAAAATGTTCTGTGGGGTTTGGCCAACATCGCGAAAATATCTTGTGCCAGTATGTATGCTTCGCCAGGACGTTTCAGAAAACTTTACCGTCTCGCTGCCTCTGTGGCTGGATGATACACTTTCGACACGGCCTAGCTTTCTGCAGTCGAACCACGAACATTCGTTATTACAGTTGCAGAATTCTCACTGGCCTTGACAAATGGAGAAATAGTTTTACGTACACACACCACAGCCAATATCTGCACTCTAAATTTTGAATGAGTGATATAAATTTAGTGAAATAAAGTTCACTGAATGTCAGTTGATAAGCTACCGTTGACCGGCGAATCAAACAAATTAACTGGGAACAAGTGATTTTATAGCAGTGACATTCTTGACATTTAGGGGGAAATCACAAATAAATCAGTGAAATTCGACCAATATATTAATGAGTTATCTGGCGCTGAATATCAGTTGCTCAATTCTCCCTGTTTTCACTGATTTGGTTCAATTCTCACTGATTCAAGTTTAGAGTGTGGAATAGTTAAGTCATATATGTTCACAGCGTTTAGAAACTTAAGTAATCAGTCAACTTTCCCGCGGTAAGTTGTTTGAATACCGCTGTTTTAAACCATGCATTCACATTCGGAGGGTAAGATTCTGTACGAATAGTAGTAGGCTCATCAAAAAACAATTATATTCAATTATTCTCAAATGATAACTGTCATTTACTTTTATAGGTATTTCAGAATGTATTATTTCTGTTTGACAGTCTCATATACTAAATCTGAATCAGTGATTTCAATCAATGGAATTTTTATTTTTGTAACTTCGGTTAGTTGTAGATCTATTCTGGCAAATCGGTGGAATGCACTAAGGTTTTAGTGCCACGCCAATGAAAATCGCAAGTAATCAGCTGAAATTAAATAATCAATGGCTATTATTGTTATTCCGACTGCTATGAACACATTGGGCTGTGAATTCCTGCCGTTAGCGTGCACAGTTGTGGAGGTGACATAACAGCACAGTCACATGATAGGCGGGGATACACTGCAATCTCGGAAATGAGGCTTGACAAGAACAATTGTGAAAAATAGCTCTATGAAATTATTTTGACATCATGTTTGTGAACTCAGCGCACTCGCCATTCTTCACGCATAAACAGTTACTAGTTAGGTGTGTCCTGTGTCTCGTTTCACGCTATGGTTTGTCCCTACGTCACTCAAACAAGGTATATTAAATTGCAATTTTGTGAGTCAGATTTTACATCCAGTTTGTAAACATCGCGGGGTTCATAGGCCATTTTTCACCGTCGAGTGCGCTTCCCGCCCTTTCCTATTTTTGTTTTGTTGCACGAATTTTCGGAAACCTAATTCCCTCCCCTCCTGTTTTTTTTCCTTGTTCTATAAATAAGTCTTCTCTTTCGCGCGAGCGCGCGCACACACACGCACGTGCAAGCTTACATAGTATACACATGGTCTATTTTTTTTGCACAAAAAAAACAGAGCTGTTTGAAAACTCTTCAGGGAGTATAAATCATGGGTGAATAACAATTGCTTCCACTAATTGAATTTTATCGGGAATCGTTTAGGAAGGGATACTAGGGTAGTTTTTATGCACCCATGCCTCCAGTAACTGCCGTAGCTTGTCGCTGGAAAAACTGACTTAATGACATTTGCTTCGGGCAAAAGGACACGGCTCAAACGGCAAAGACCATAGTGTTTTTTTTCCTTGCCACGTGGTTCGTGAAGTTTGCGGGAAAACAGAAATTCACATGACATGTTTCCAAGAGTTGATGGTATAAAATTTGTTAATCATTTTCTGGCATAAACTAATTGTACGCTCTCACAAAGGAAAATTTGTAGACTATTGGAGTATTGGATTATCAGGTTTACCACGAAATGCTTGTGAAGGTAATACTAGCTGGGTTCATGTCACGTCTTGCTTCTGAATTTCAACTATTTCAAACACAACAAAATCACTCAAGGCTACTCGAGTATTATTGAGGCATTTTTTGAAAACAATCACGGGTACTGAGTATTTACTTAAATTGTGCAAATTAGCATAATCTCTGGAGAATTTAAAGATGGACTTACTTCACCTGTCTATTTTATTCAAATGAGAAGGGGGAGGGTAACTTGAAACTAGGAGTTTTCCTACCGTAATTACCCTCCTTATGTTATTAATTTATGACACAATGTATTCTATTTTTCATATCACATAACAATGAATTGAATTATATTTCTTTCTACGGGTATAGCCATTTCCCACTGAAACTTGAATACATAGAACGAAACTGATCTAAAGGTTTTTATGAGACTTTAAATTACATTAAAAGAATTTATCAAGTAATGGCATAATTCCCATCACGAAGAGGTACATTATATATATATTACATGCACACAAATCCTGAATCGCAGATGAAGAAATGGAAAGTAAGATAAGGAACTTTGAGCAACGGAAAATTAAATAAATCAATAAATTCAGCTCTGGTTAACTAACGTAATATGTTATCCCATAAAAAAACAGACAGGAAAATTGAATATTTATGATTTCGGCAAAGCACTATGTTGGAACTGTGAGTTCATTTATTGCGAAACGAAAAAAGGTCATGCAGTCTGCAAAATAAATTACAAACCGAAGTAATAGACCATTAATCCAAATACACGATTTTAAAATTCACTACGTGAATAAAGAACTTTTATTAAGAAAAATAAAAGATTATTCGGGATAATTACTTTCGAGACATCTCACACATTGAAAACCTAATTTTGGAAATTTTTGACAGAGCTAAAATGGCGATCTTAGATGACATCATCGTACACAATACAGACCATATATGAAACTTGTATAGTTAAGGCAGTAAAGATTGTTATAGACTATCCGGCAATAAAATATTACATTCACTTCTCGATGCCCGATAGGGACGCGCTGCGTGATGAAAAAATTGTTTGCCAGTTTACATATTATGTGAAGTTATTAGACTTCCCGCAAAAGAATAAGTCCTCCTTTTAAGGTTNAGATTGTTATAGACTATCCGGCAATAAAATATTACATTCACTTCTCGATGCCCGATAGGGACGCGCTGCGTGATGAAAAAATTGTTTGCCAGTTTACATATTATGTGAAGTTATTATACTTCCCGCAAAAGAATAAGTCCTCCTTTTAAGGTTTTTTTTTTCGTCTGGCCGAATTTTTTGTGGTGATCGGAAATATCCAACTTTTTTGACCCGATAAAAGATAGTTATTGTTTACTTATTGTTCTGATACATCTTTTTTTCTAACAAAATTTGTTATACCTCTACTGTCACGATTCACTTGGTTAATTATAAAATAGTCTATATTTTCTTTGGTAAACCATAGCAACTATATTTAAGGATACTNTACATCTTTTTTTCTAACAAAATTTGTTATACCTCTACTGTCACGATTCACTTGGTTAATTATAAAATAGTCTATACTTTCTTTGGTAAACCATAGCAACTATATTTAAGGATACTTTTTCAATTCCTAATTTAGATTAATTTTGTACAGTGTGTGACTTTTGTTAAGTAAAACAACTGTAAGCAAACATTTATTTACCTGGCACTAAGCTTAATAATTTTATGTTATCCAACTATATATATATACACATATATCCATAGTAAATTATTTGAGGCGCTAATAAAATTGCATTGCATAGGCCTTTTTTTTCTTTATGAAATGTCCTCTTTAAGAGTGAATGTCCTGAACTTCATTCTGAATGTCTGTTAATCCTATACGTAGAGGCGATGGATCGTTTTGTGTGCCTTACTAGGAAATGGAAAGAAAAAGTAAAGGTGGTTTAGCTGCAACTATTCACTGTAAAGCGGTGCCATACACAATTATTTCAGCCGGTCATACTCAGATTTTCTCGCCCTACCATAAGCTTGCGCAAGAAAATTCACACTACTATGAACGATATTGACGATATTTAGATCCCGAGCCATTCACTTTCAAAGGAGCAATGTTTTGTTACCAGATATTTATTAAACCAACGTTGCTAACAAATTATCGTAGAATCAATGCTTTATTGATAAATAACAATAGAACCATTGGTTTCCTAAATTATGTGACAGCCTTATTGAAAAAAATCCAAAGCAGATAGATTCTTGATAGCCGAAGACTACAGCTACAGTGTCTCATTTTGATTGAAAATACTATAATCTGCCACAAGCACACAGCCTGCATTGAAAACTTAAGACCAGTTAAAAATAAAAGGGGGGGGGGAATAAATAAAAAAAATTGCGTTTTGTCGTCGCATGTACAGCAAAAATCCTGAAGCAACAAAACTGCCATTGACAAATATTAGAAGAGATAGGCTCAGTTATGGTGCGTATCGTTTTGTTATCAAAGCTACTGTGTAACGTAAATAGGGCTTCCGAAGGCTATCGTCAACAGGTAAACCAGCAAAGCTACGAAAACTGTTNGCTCAGTTATGGTGCGTATCGTTTTGTTATCAAAGCTACTGTGTAACGTAAATAGGGCTTCCGAAGGCTATCGTCAGCAAGTAAACCAGCAAAGCTACGAAAACTGTTTTTTTTAATATAAAAAGTGTAACAAACATTTTTGACACCAGCGTCTTAGTCTTAGAAAATGCTCTCCTTCACATGATAAACAATCAATCGTCAGACATAACTGTACACGAAATGAATCAGTGGACGTTTGTCCCATTTGTAAATAACGATGTGCCTTTAAAATTATACTATGCCAGCTTAACAAACAGTTCAGATCTAAACATAAGAAAATTAGGTAGATATAATCTGTGGAAACTGTGGACATACAATTCTCTGGCTTCCTTATTGTAAACTATAAATCTGCTGGAAATATTTGGGTATAATTAGAGAAGTTTTTTAGGAAAACAGCAGGAAACGAAACCTACTAAGCTGCACAGAAATATTTCGTAAAATTGGACCGTTAGTCTGCGAGAGATGTTGCCATCGTGTTTATAAAAAAATACTCGAAAAATATCGTTATGAACTGGATGCTCGTTATGATAGGAATAAACCATATTTTATTTCATGCAGTTAGCAGGCTTTCGCGATCATTGTCTAAATACTCGTGGCTTTTCGGATTCCCGACTTTTCACTGAACACTGCAGTCACTACCTTCCTTAAAGCAAGATCGTGAGGCCACGCCAAGGACAGTAGCACAACGAACTCCTTTACAGCAAAACCTTACCGCCTTGAATTTCCTCAAATCTGTCCCGACTTCTTTGCAAACACAATATATACACCATATTAAAATCCACGTATAAGATCGACGTTTCTCTTGCGTCGATGAAACACCAGACTCCAGAATAAAACTTAGCGGCAGAAAATAATAATACACTGTTCATGTTGTAATGCAGCTACTGGCTGTCCAACAATTTGAACCAATCAGGAAGCCATCACTACTAGCAGTGATTTATTGGGCAACATCAGCCAATCAGTAAGCACCGCCTTCCCAGATAATTGTATTGTAAATGTAACAAGATCGTACAGAACCTCAGCAGGCAACTGCTGCTACTAATCTACAGACGATGGAATGCATTATTCGCCGAAACGTTTAGAATTACTTCAACTTCTACACTGTTTAATCCCTGCAGTCAAAAAATATGTATAACTACACTTAAATTTGCATATTAATAACGACTATCAAATGTGTGTGTAATTTTCATTTCCTTACAGTTGTGTGTAGCATTGAAAAAATAATTAATGTTTGTATTGTAGCTTGTAATGGCAGCACAAACTCCTCCTCCCTGTCCAAACAGTTGTAATGATATTTATTCTTTTCCATTACAAACTTCCCGCCCAACATGCGATTTCCTATAACAAAAACTGACACTTTGAAAAAATCTTGTAGTGGAACTTGATGAAAACGTAGGTATAATCTTATTTCACACGCATTTCACACGCATAACTGCCGTTTCCCCCTTACCATTAAATTATAACGCCACTCTCTGAAGACAGGCTCTGTTAAAATCAATAAAAGCTGTAAGTAGTTTTCTGAAAAATATTTTTTTCCCCAAAGTGACACGAACATTGCTTTCGACGTTGATGCATGTCAGTCGCTTTGTACGTTCATCAGAATCACACGCTCTTGCTGTCAAACTGTTAATTTGTTTAAAATATATACTTTCGCAAAAATTTTCGATAGTAACAAAAATTATGCACTCTATAATGATTATGGGCCGAGCTTGTTTCTAACCACTTGCCTTACAACTACGTATGCTAGCACAAGGTTTACTTAGCACCATAATTTCAACGAAAACTTGACATGCAAGCAAATGAAAAACAGCGAGGATCGTTGGAAGCCCGTCGCGCTGCTGGCCGCTGGACTACGGGCCAGAGCAAACACCAGAGGCAGTTGTACTACACATTATCTGTGTCGGCTAAGAACGAGTCAACACTTCGTTATGGCCTGCTTATAAAGCAAGGCGGAAACACTTAGATACACCTACGAAGTACCATTTCCTCTCAGGGAAGAACGAAATATATCCTTTATTCGAAACATTGTCGTGAGTTCACGCACATTCCGTAACAGTGTAAGACACGAACGGATAAAGATACAGACTTGGGATTTTCGCCTACTTGTTCAGCAAAACGAGCCTCTTGCAAAAGAAAACCCTCTGTATTTTAATGAAATCATTCGCGATTTTTTAAGCACAACTGAGAAACGTTTTGCTTGACTCTCTGTGACTACTGTAACACTGCGAACTAGACAACGGCGCGCAGCCGTGATAGGCTATTGGCGCCAGTTAGTGGGAGGAGCGCTGATGATCGACTGGCCTATATCGGCCAAGAAGTTCTGTGCTATTATAAACTAGTTAGTTGCACACTGCAGTTTCGTCATTACGCTAGCGGAGGTAACATATGGCCAGAAAATACTTTATTCTCAGCGTTATAACTATTTCAAACTAGTCAGATTTTACGAAATTTCACCTGGTTGTCACAGAATCTATTCACTGGTATCGATACTTCGTAAATATATAGCAGTTAGTGACTTGAAGCTTCGTCGTTTATAATCAATTAAATAAAATTTAATGCTGAGTTATTGAAAAATTACTGAAAAGAACTAATAGGTCTAAACCCAATAATAATATATGCCTTGTACAAATATTTTGACAAAAAAAAAGCAGAAAGACAATTGGAATGATGAAATGACATGCAGACCTAACTACAACAATGAATAGTCGCTATTGTTTACGACTGTGCTAATCGCATGGCACAGGGACCGGCTCATTTGTTTATGGGCAAAATAACAGTTAATTATTGGACATAGTGAACCGTCCAAAGAACCAAAAAAAAATTATAAAAATTAACAAAACTCCAGTGAGACTTTTTAGAAAGTATAATTTTCTGACAATGTTTACTCAGAGCGTGTCAGATAAGGTAATGATAATTTTGCGTGTACTAAAACAATATTCGTTAATTTCATAAAATGCTCGGTCAGTTATTACTCCGTCAAGATAGCGAAGATATTTGACGGACTTCGAAGTCAGTCAACGTTAAAATAAATTAGAGATTAGAAAGGCCGGCCCAACGCTTTCGTGGTAGGTAAGTGCCGTGTTTTAGAATACGGATGTGCACTCGCACACCTTCATGCATTATGCATTGCAGATTTGCTGATGGAACGATACAGCGAACAAGATCATAACTAGGTTCTTCCGCACGCACGGCTATTTACAAGAACACAGCAGGAAACACTGTGCCCGCTGCACCTGTCCAGTACACGTGAAGTCGCGCTACGCGCCTGCCTCATCAGATCACTTCTCATGCAGAGTACGTCACCGCGCAAGTCGTCAAATGCGCTCGTACAGGCGAGCTGTAACGTGACGCTCCTGCGTGATTATCTGCACGTAAAGCCACGACACGCTCACCAGTTTCAGAACAACTGCATATATGACCTTGCTACACTTGTTTTAAGGCTCCCCCGTCTACCCGGCGATTGAACTGTGTGTAGAGCGTTTGAAATATTCGTTTTTCCGCAAGACTTTTAAACGTGTGTCCACTGTAATGATCTACGTAAAGAACACACGCATCAGATGAGGGCTGTTGAGTGCTTTCAAGACGTCACGCACATTAGAAACACCATTTCAGAGTGCTCCAAAATTGCTAAAAACAGCTTTTTAAAAGTGCTGTATCTCGAAACATACGCGTCAGATACATACAAAACTACTCAGGGGCCTAGCATTGAAACTTCCTGCAGACTTTCTACCAATTAGATAATACGGTCACCGCTGAAAGTCCCATAAGTACAGGCAGTGCGGCGAGAGCACAACATGTCAGTTCAGAGCCACGCGCTTGGTGGCGATGGCAGTGTCGCCCTTATTGCTCCTGCGCCTCTCAGCCTCAAAAAGAGCTCCAAGTAGGTGAGAGCCTTAAAATCGCATTGCTGAGAATTAAAAAAATTAAAAGTAATTTAAAAACATAGCGTTTAGCAGTGTCAAGTGTCTTGCAGTGATAAATTAAATATTTTGTGATTTATACATATTTGTTTGGTACTGATTACTATAGGCTATTCACGGTAAAGTGAGCACTTTTGAAAACCCTCTCATTTGGAATAATAATCAATAAATATTTTATTTAATCCTTAGACGTTAACGTCCAAGTGCGGTGGAATGTACATACTGTGTTTATTACTTACATAGCAATATTTATTTAAAAATGTGGTTAAAGGAAAAATAATGTCTGAAAGGAAAAAGTAACTAGGGCCTCAAAAGTGCTCACTTTACCGTTAACAGCCTTTAAAAGAGTGCGAGTGCTTATGTAAAAATCACTAACAAACAGCTATGTGACAATTATAAAACGATATTATTGCCAACACAAAATATTAGGCACAGTACATCATAACAAAATACATGCGGTTTTGGTTTGTGAGTTTCCGAATTTCAATTCTGGGTGAGCCGCATTTATAAATGCAGTTTATAGTTTAAAGTTTATGTCAGTTTATATCGTAAGCCGCCACCATATTTTCTTCTCGGCTCAGAAGAGGTGTTAATAGGTCAGATATAATAAACAAAGTGACGGAGAGGGTCCTCGAGGCGACGTGTATAATGACAGCAGGTGTCCCGGTTAAGGTGGCCGCCTGGCTAGGCAGCCGAACGGTGTGCAGAGCTCCAGCAGAAAACGTTTTATTTAAAAAAAAAACCGTCCACCGTGTCTGAGTGAGGTCTGCCTCGAATAGCAAAACCCAGACGCACTGGACCGCGAATGTGATAAGGGATGCCGCCATGCTTAATTTCCGTGAAAGGACCAGCACGAGCAGGATAGGAGTGTGTGTTTATGTGTAGTTTTTGTGTTTTTAAATCAGAATGATGGATTTCAAAATTCAAAGTTCCCGGTGGTGCCTTGCGAAAGAAAAGAGCCGATTTAGATCTAGCTTGCGGCAGATAAAGTAAAGGTAGAAAGAAGTGCTCAGGTGAGGCCAGTGTCGGTTCCACCGGGAACTTTGCTTCGAATAGCATTTAATAAACGTTACCCGTTTGTATACGTTTATCAGTTCCTCCATTTCCCTATAAAAACATGATTTTGTGATAGTTAAATTGGCTCGAACGGGTGTTTTCAGGTATGAACACTCAAGGACAAAACATTAGAAAAGGAATAGGGATGTGCATCAAACCTTTATTTTTATTACTACGTCATAAATGGTAGGGTCTCCGCTGAAAGTCTCACAGAGGCGCGTAATCGACGGCAAGACTGAACGCCAGTTCAGTGCTTTGCGCGTAGGGGCGATGAGAGAGTTGATGCGCATGTCTCGGTCGCCCCTAGCGCTCCCACGCTTTTTTTGCCTCAGACGTGCAGAATTCCTTCAACCGGGCGGCCACCTTAAGAAGGGTCAGGCGGGGTGTGTCTGTCGAGCCGAGCGCTTGCGTGGTGCTCAGCCGGAAGCGGATCTCACTTCCGACGAGGCTCCGGGTTCGCTCCCTGCTCGGGGTGGCGGAAGCTCGGTCGTTGTTCTGAGACTGCCCTGCGGCCGCGACGCTACCGTGGTCGCCCATTACGGCCGACCTCCGGCAAACACGCTCGGTCTTCCCTAACCGCTTCCCCGCGGGCGCGATCGTCCATCAACTTCGTGTCGTCGGTGAGTGTACGGCCTGTCCACGGCAAACCGACCACTTCTGAAAGCTCTGCTTGAGATCTACTTGTATGCACATTGCATATTCTTACACCGTGTGGGGGGCTGCGGTGGCTGAGCGGTTAGACTGCTCGCCTCCCACCAGGGCGAACCGGGCTCAATCCCCGGTCGGGACGTTCGCAGATTTTCGAAAGTGGGAATCGTCCTCGGGGATCTCCAGCTCCCCCGCCCTTGCATTCTGGCATTGCTACATCCTCACATCATTTCACTTCCATCGGTTTTCAAGACCTTGTTGTTAAGATCCGCCCAAATCTCTCAACTCAACTGAACTTACACCGAGTGTAAAACTAACATTAGAATGGGCCTGATCACTTTATTCAAGCATCAGTCAAGTGAAATTGTGAAATATTTACGAAAGTAAATATTTTATAAATTTGGTAATCCTCACTCGTATACTCATTAAAAAAATAAAACAAAATAAATAATTTTACTGTTTACATATGTTTACCTAACACTATTAATTCAACATTAAGATATGCAACCACTTTCCCTTTTGTTGTTAGCAACTTAGCTGGGCTTATGCGACTCAGCGTGCCTGTTAAAATATATGCAGGTAGGGGTAGTGACATTTTCCAAAGGTTGATTTCAAAAGGCTCAACTAACCGTGAACAGTCTATAACAGTGCGTGCAGGTGTGCCACCTCGCCTCATCGGCACGATGTTCCTTCTGCTAACGCGGAGTCCGGGGACTAACGGTTAAGGACGTCCGAATGAAAAAATTGGCTTTCTATATTTTTAGGCAATTTTATTATTCTCTTCTATTATTTCAAGTAGAAGGCCTCATAGGCTTGAGCCCGCGGACAAGTCCACAGTAATGGTTGCGGCCCTTTGTATAAAAACTGTTCTAGTGAGAAACGTCATGATTGGAAGTGCATTTTTTTGCTTGATTATTGTTAGCTCAGAGACCTCGAGAACATGTCAGACAGGCCGTGGGCCAATCGTAGACGCGATGAAAAAATAAAAGTGTGTTTGAAGTCCAAATTTCCCCTAAATGTAACCGACAATTTTTCAGACCTCTATTTATCACGACACATTCTCTGAAGCAACGTAGGCAACCACAGTTTGTTCATCAAGTATCCATTTTAGCCATTTATCACTTTTGAAAAATGTAGCTTTTAAAGACAACCTGTAAACAACATGTTTGTGCATTCGTGTAACGTTTCCTAAACACTGTTCGCAAACAAGCTCTAGTCAAATATATTTAACAATTTAAACTTTTTTCTGCAAGTTCTTAACATTGTTTGACTGCATGGGAAGGCGGTCGGTCACCATAATACCCCTTCTACGCCAGCAGTGATTATCAACCGAGGGCGGGTTTAGTCCACTTCCCAGGCTATAAACCTCGAACCCGAAATACTGTTTTCCCCTTTTTAATACGCCCAGTAGCTATCAAAATCCCATCGAGGTCCTTTTACGAAATCATACAAATTACGCACACTCTTTAGATCAGTTTCAATTTGCAGCAAACTGTTTAATATATACCGCATATCCACTTCAAACGTTCCAATCACTGTTTAGTTTTATGAATTTTTTGGTTCATATAAAGCCGTTACGAAAACTTAAAATAAGTATCGATCCTGAAATTAATATTGTGTGCTATTAAACCTACATAATCCGTTGCAAGGACATAATTAATTAGTACTTTTAGAAAATAATTTACTTTTCAGAAAATACGTAAAAAATTTAACTTATACAGGCTGTTGTATTTTAGCTTCTGACTTCAATACATTTTTACACTTGTAAAAAAGTTCTTTTAAATTCCAACTGAGAGGAGTTCCTTATTTTCAGCTAGTGTTTTATTTCTTAACTACACTGTGCACAATATTTCTTACATTCAATAATAGTATGACTCACTAGCATGTTCGAACTGCATACATCATACTTCCCGTTTATGACACAGGCCTAAATGTGTTTTTACATAAGCATATCGATATCTAAAATGACTAACAGGTACACAAGAAACAAAATTTGCTAAGAAGTTCTTTGAACTATTACAAACCTTTTCACAATACAATAATATCTCTTGTAAAATGTATTTGTCAATTTGCAATAGCTGTATTTTTAATGCATAAATACATACATAAATGCTTGTACTTGACAGGATTAATTTAAAATAGCTAAGTCAAAGTTATATAAAGTTGTGATAAAAATTTTATTTTGAATGTTTTTATGAATGATATACTATTTAATAATAGTCAATTAATTTTTGGCCGGGGAGGGGAAGGGGGTGAAGCAAAAAATATAATTTGGAAGTTTCTTTTTTCATTTTTTCCCGTATTTTATTAATCGTATTTCATTTCGACAGCACAAAACATTTTTTTATCTACACTTGTCAATAGTGTAAGTTGAAACACAAACCCATATAATTTGTAATGTTACAAATACATGTATTGCATTTTTTTTAATATGAAACTTTTTGTGGCGTTACAAAATAATTGTTTTGGCAGCAAGATTTTCAATACTTTTTTCTGAAAAAGTACGAAAATTTTTTTGCGAAGTGTCAGATGAATAAGAAAAGTAATGACAGCGTTATCTGTATGTAATGCGTAAATTGGCAATTGAAAAAAAAACAATCGCCTGTATTCTGTGTATAGGTAGGCCTACTCAAATTAAATAATACAGTGGATACTTTAGATCTGAACGGATGAAATAGCAGATCACAAATTCATAAGTTGCTTACTATATAATATAACGGAACTGAGCAGAGGTAAACATCGTTTAAAGGCGTATGCATATTTGGGGATACACCTGTATCCACCAGAACAATATCCAGGAAGCTAATAGAGCGGGATCTGTCGTGGCGGCGTCTCTTACGACGTCTACCGTTACGACCTGAGTATCGCCGAGCACGTGTGACCTTCTGCAAGAAACAGGTTGCGGATTGGCGACGAGAGATGTTCAGCGACGAATCACACGGTTTTGTCTGGATACAGACGACCGTCGAGTTCCGAGCCTGGAGACGCCCTGGCCAGCGTCGTTATCCGCCCTTCATCGTAGAGCGGCACACCACCCCAACCAGAGGTGTCGTGGTGTGGGGTGCTAATCCCTACTATTCCCGCACCCCACTGCTTGTGACTGACGGAACTCTGACGGCGCGGCGATACGTCCAGGAAATTCTGCGACCAGGTGCACTCCCCTTCTTGGTGTAACTCGACAACCCTATTTTCCAGCAGGAAAATGCCCGGCCTCACACGACACGGGTAACTCTGGCCCTTCTTCGTGATGCCGATATGCTTCCTTGACCAGCAAGGTCCTCAGATCTCTCGTCCATCGAGAACGTTCGGGACCAGATTGGACGGCAACTCCGGTCAGCGGCAACCACGGCAGACTTGTAGGTTCAGTTGCGCCAGCTGTGGTAGGATCTCTCTCAGGAGAACATCCGACGTCTGTACGCCTCCACACCCGACAATTTCGCCGCCTGTCTTCGTTATACGGTGGTCCGACACCATGCTAAGTGCATCCTGCAAGTGTTGGTCCCTGCAATGCATGCCTGGTGTAGTACATATCCTCACGTGCTCGGCATTGTATCCCTACAGCAGTAGTTCCTTTGTGTGTTTTTTAACGAAAACTGTTGGACCTAGACAGTTGTAACAATACGGCCACATTTTGTTAATTAGGAAGTATTTCTCAGTAAACAAGCATCAAATGTTCATAAATCCTGACTGTAAGAAAGTTGTATGCAATACGAGGGTGGCCACCCCTGTTATTTTCATTACGAAGTGAGGTATAAATGAGCGTTTGCTCTTACGTTGAGATCCCAAAAACATAAAACAATGTTCGGAGAGTTGTAATTTCATTTTACTTCGTTACCGATGGTTTGCAAAAATTCAGTTTAAAATCTCGATTTTGAAGGCCTCGTGCCTACCTTAATATTCGGTTCAGGTATAAAAGTGTCCCATATGTTTCCCTTTTACTTTTCCATAAAGAATCACCTTCCGAGGTTTGTCGGTCTAATATAGTATCATCCTGTACATGTGTGTATGTATATATTTATATACATACGCACGCGTATACAGGCCCTATACATCGTGTAAGGTGTTGACCTAAGGGTGGGGTAGCACCCACCAAACTGCCGCAGAGACTCTTGAGCCAGGAGCTGTGGGTGGCTGTCGTCCCTGAGCGCACGGTGTGAAATAAGATCGATATTTAATCGTGAAGCGGGGAGAGTACAACGACCAGGGGGAGGCGGCAGTGATCCGGGTATAAGCCCGCCGAGCCATCCGCCTCGTTTCCCACACGCGAGGAAACCGTGATCTGATCATGTTCGGGGATCGATTCCGGATGCCCGTGGCCGGATGGCCAGCGCGCTAACCCGACCACCTCCAAACGCAGAGGGAATACTAGGTACAGTGCTTATGTGAACTGCGCATTAGCAACTCTCCGTTTTCCAACTTTTGAGGTTAGAACACGTTTATATGAGTAGGTGTTTTGAGATATCTGTACACTTCCTCTAACCTAGTTTTGATGCAACTAGGAGAATAAATTGTATAGTATATCCGCGGTTTCTTCACATTTTGAATCAAACATTTGTAAAATCACCCAATGTATGACGTGTTTGGTTGTTCCCTAAATATGACATGTATCACAGACATTTTATACATCTGTTAACTTAAAACGTTCTTATATTTGTTTAAATTGAACTTTTACTTATACTTTATTAATAACTTATAACATTTAATTAATAATTAAGATAAATAAAACCAGAGTGAAATCAGATATGTTGGCAATGCCTAGTAATAGAGAGTTGTCATGCAAAATAATATTAAAGTGAGTGCGCACAAAAGCGATGCGTTGTTCCTTTAGTGTAATGTTCTATACTTGGCTAAGCTTTGTTTGGATGAGGCGGAGAAATAGCCTAAATTTCGAACTATAGCATGACTTCATAAAAGTTGGAAGAAAGCATGAATGGACTATAGTTAGTCATATCATCTTATTAATATAAAAAGGCGTACATTTTAAAAATGTTAAATATAAACAAACATGTTCATCACTGTCGACCATGTGACTATCCCAATTGTACGGGAGATGGGCAAGTCATCGTTGCCAAAATACGCAGAAGATGAAAATCGGTGGGGGTCTGCAATGGCTCAGTGTATAAAGAACTTGCCTCTTACCAAAGTGAACTGGGTTCGATTTCCCAGATTTCTCTCGTGGAAATCGTGCCATGGCGATGCTGCTGGTCGGCGGGTTTCCTCAAGGAACTCCCGTTTCTCCCGCCCTTGCATTCCGGCGCTACTCCGTTTCCACCTAGCTTTGTCCTTATCGACTCTCAGAACCTGAGCCGCTCAAACTTCTTCACTCCACTCCACTCCACTCCACTCCACGAAAATCGGTCTACCTTTTAGTCTATGCCTCCAAAAGCTAACTTTTCATTGAGCTCTTTGTCATGCTCTTCTTTACGAACGATGTATTCGGAATGTTGGTTTCTGCCGGCTAACAACATGACAACCAATTCTGCATCCTCCACACTTTACATGTGATGTGAAATGGATTAAATGGGTGAGATTCAAATATTATACATAGCGTTAGTCACTGTTCGCGAAAATATTTCGTAAGATGGTGGTTTCCAAACCTCTATGTTTTCCTCCCCGGCCGGGTCACTCCCGGATTATTGCAAGTGGGAATCGTGCCGGACGATGCCGTTGGTCGGTGAGTTTTCTCGGTGATCTCACTTTTCATCCACCCTTGCATTCCGGCGCTGCTCCGTTCTCACCTCATTTCACCCTCATCGGCTCTCAAGACCTCGTTGTTAAGAGCCGCCCAGATCTCTCAACTCAACTCTTTGTTTTCCTTATACTTTTGTAACTGGCTAACAAATTCCTAAGTTTTCGCAAGCGGATCATGTAGGTTCAGAGCCAGAGCAACATAAGTCTCATTGAGCCAGTTTAAACAACGAAAAAGTACCTCACATATACCGGAGTCAGTGAGTAAATAAATGCTGCAAAAATATGCATAGAACGTTGACAGCTAATATGTTATCCGATGTACTCGCGATAATCCACCATCTCTAATTAAACTCGTTAAATTATATCATTCTTAAATATGACACTGTGCAGAGGTCAAAGTGGCCTACATATCACTTGGAAGCATTCCGTTATAAGGAACTTCTAGTGCACGTGAAACTCGCACACATGAAAGGAATTTAAAAGTGAAAATAACTTGCCTAGTTAACTGCGGTGCTTAAGAAAATCGCGACTCCTCACTTTATAACTTTGCATTGACTTGCTGAGACCATATACTGCCATCCAGAGTACTTTCAGTTAATTTACAGATTTCCTAACGCACTTTAAAAAAAAACTACACGTTGACTGCCCCAAATCGCTTCCTACTCTGTAAAAAAAAGTATGTATTTGCAGAAGGAATTCTTTGGCAACAGGTTGCAAAAGATGTTTTTGTAACACTACAAATAAGTTTGACTGAATTTCTCAAAATCTTAGCGGGGAACGTGTGAAATGAATATTGAGTTCTAACTAGCAAGTGATGTAAATTTCCGAGTTTAATATAAATATTGAGCTACATAAACAGTTTTGTATGTTTTCTAAAATAATGTGTTGTAAATATACACCATCATATCCATAGAGCTACAAGAATTTATCTGGCAACTAGTTTACAAAGAAATGTTTGTAACAGGTACAAAACATTTTTAATGTGTAGATTTGCGAGCCAGGTACGAATTAAAGTTATGTTACATTTAAGACTGTATTTTGCAGTCATTGTGAGGAAAAATGGTTATTTCTATCATTTTTTCTTACTTTGGCAAACAACAAAAGACATTATCACATGTCGATTACTCTTAGTAACTGCTTAAACATAAGTAAACTAAGTGGTGAATGTTTTACTGTGTAAATTCTGGGACTTAGGACTGCTGAAATGAAAGGTTCTGGGTAAATAGTTCCTCCTGCTTATCTACTGTTACCATTTGTTACACATATTCATGGGTGTCACTCGATTTCTTTTATTTAATGAACTATAAATATTTAACGTAATGACTTTTCAGCGAACATGCATATATTATTGTACTCCTGAGGAATCTTTTTTTTTTTACCCGAGAGTGTTTCAAACGTTGGCGTACTTTGCATCAATCACTTACGAGACTAAAGAGAATGGCTTTCGCACTTACGTAACTAAAATAAAAATTTAATAATCCCACGTGTAAACACAACCCGTGATACTTCCGTTGCGTGGAAATGGAAAATCACACGGAGGGTAATGGCTAGGCGTTAAATTCAGGAGTCCTCCCTAGAATTCTTGCAATCATAGCGCTATTATTTCATATTTAATAATAAGTATGTAATTATATATCATTCTAATGAGAGAAAATAAATGTGTTGCGTATAAGACAGTCATACACAAGACACCAAAGAAACCACACCCCATAAATTACTGTTTACTGGGCGGCGAAAAAACGATAAAGTAGCCAGATTGCATAGAAATGCGAAATTAAGAGATGAATCATGATGAATACGCTTTGTCCACCATTCTTATTATTAACCACAAGACAAAAAATATCACCTCATTCAAAGTACTTTCAGCCTCCAGTTGGACCTATTCGCCAATTATCCTACTGGTACTTCCCATAAATTTAAAGACATGCATACAAGGGTGCTGAAATGTCTATTTTATAATTTATATTAATACCTATAAGGCGTTTATGTAACATGTCATGAAACCAAGTAAACACAGATAAGAAATGGAAAACCACAGCAGTCACTCTCTCAGCTGTTTCGTTGCAGTCGCAAAGAATCTTTGTACTTAATGCTTTATCCTTGATAGTTGAAAACTTGTTATTTATGCTGGTGAATGCATTTTTTTTTCGCAGACTGGACATGAAAAATACTAATATAAGTAATAATAAGATACTTCTTGTTTAATTAACACCAAAATTCACAGTACCTAATGCTTGTTTCGTTAATTTAGAAAAATGTCGGCTATATGCGCCAAGCCATTAAGAAGAAATGGAGTCGGCAGAGATACCAAATGGTTACGCGGTCTCGTGAACTGCCAAAAAAATCCTTCCCGCCATGTTAGTGGTGTGTGCACTAATAGCATACACAAATAGTGGGAATGTTTAGCCTTTGGGTCATGTGTTCAGTAATATGATGAAAATAATTATTCCCATTCAAATTAATTTTAAAAAGAAATTGCTTCGCAATTTGCTTTTTGGTAGACTTACAGTGAAATTCGAATGCATAGCATATTAAGGAATAATGCTGGCCAACAATATGGCGTTGACTATGCTTATTTCGCCTCTGAATTCTTATCTCTTCTGCAAAGGAGGGGTATGTCAACTGAATGAACTGAAATATCTGGAAGGTGTATGGTTAACAAATGGATCTGCAGCTTCTTTGGAGGCGAAATGAGATGGAGATGGAGCAGAGAAAACAATGCAATGGTGAATNTAACAAATGGATCTGCAGCTTCTTTGGAGGCGAAATGAGATGGAGATGGAGCAGAGAAAACAATGCAATGGTGAATGAAACGGTAGTGCCCCAAGAGAAGCCACTGGCTATCAGTAAAGTCTGCTACGTTTCCTACATATGAAAATTTGCTGTCGCCCTGGTGGGAGGCCGGCGAACTNTAACAAATGGATCTGCAGCTTCTTTGGAGGCGAAATGAGATGGAGATGGAGCAGAGAAAACAATGCAATGGTGAAGGAAACGGTAGTGCCCCAAGAAAAGAGACTGGCTATCAGTAAAGTCTGCTACGTTTCCTACATATGAAAATTTGCTGTCGCCCTGGTGGGAGGCCGGCGAACTAACAACTCCGCTACCAAGTCCGCGCCACTAAAAAATATGCAGTGAGATATTAAAAGATACGAAGTGTTTACACTAGTATTTTATTTACTATGTGACTATTTCAAGCTCCGCCATCCTAACTGGTAATGAAGATTACTCAATACTATGTTTATGAAGGATGTTAAGAGGCGCATAAAAGGGAAAGAACAGCATTTAGCACTAAAATAGCATTAGCCTGGAATTAGAGGTAAAAAAATAATAACTTCCAGTGCAGCCAGACGGGATAAAAAAAAACGCCGCTGACAGAAATGATCCTTTTTTTTTACGCTGGTATAGCAATACCTTCTATATACTAAAGATGAGGGAGACCGATTTCTGTCTTCTGCTTGTGTCCCTTACTTTAACTCATACATAACCAATAAAACTGTACAAAATGACGTAATCAACAGCAATTAATTTTTTTGTTTGCTTTTTAAATTTCAAGAGACCCATCATTCTATATTGTTGAAATGCTTCAACTAGCTTGAATACATTACTGTTGTATTGGTATTTTAATATTGAATGATGACTGTTATATACTCAATTTTTTGGTTCTTAAATAAAATTTACGAATACCGAATTTCTGTGCGAACACATTGTTTCATACTTGACGCTTAGAAGCAATTTACGAAGTAATTAACTGGATAATTCCACATAGTTCATATCTCGGAAGCATGGACCTGATTATGAAGATAAGCTTGGTGCATGGGTAAAAGCTAATGGAAAATTAACTATCTCAGATGATACCTTTTTTTTTTCTATACTGTAAGATAAAAGCACCCACAACTTGTTAAGGCTTCCGCCTACCTGGAGTTTTTTTTCTGCTTCTGAGGCCGAGAAGCGCAGGAGCGTTAAAGGCCCTGCATCAAGTGCGCCATCGCCGCTAAGCGCAAGGCTCTGAACTGGCGTGCAGTGTTCTCGTCGTACTACGTGCGCCTACGAGACTTTCAGCACTGGCCATATTATTTTATTGGCAGAAAGCCTGTAGGAAGAATAACTGCAGGGTTCTTAAGTAGTTTTGTGTGTATCTAACACGTATATTTCGAGATACAGCGCTTTGAAAAAGCCATTTCTGGCAATTTTGGAGTACTATTTAAATGGCGTTTGTGATCTGAATGATATCTTGAAAGCACTTAACAGTCCTCGACTGATGCGTGTGTTGTTTTCGTAGATCAGCGCATAGGACGCACATGTTATAGTTTCGTGGGGAAACACACTGCAGCGCAGTTCAAGCGCCAGGTAGGCGAGCCCTTTAAATACAGCCACTTGACAACCATTCTTGCGACAGTGGATATCGCGTGTTCAAATCCGAATTATTGCACTCTCGTTTAAGAAACATTAGCTTAGTTGACAAAACACCTATATATTTTATGGTCCTCCAACGGTATGCTTCAGCATTCATTCCATCCTTTTCATTCCAGGCTTCGGCGATTAATATATCTGCGTAAACAGTGAACAAGGATGAAGCTATGCAGTGTGTCTGTCTCGTACTTCTTTCTAATTTTGTAACTTTAGTTTCTCCTTCTGTAACCTCCATTCCTGTGCGTTGTGAGGGCCTACGCACATCAATAATTCACCTAAGTTCACCTCGCCGTGGATTGCTGTTTCTACATGACTTACATTTGGTGCGATGGGACACGGTCAACTGACCATCTCGCTGCTGTTGCCTGCATTAGTGCTGGATGGCAAATGGCTTGGGGCGCACTAGTCTGCTGCTTCGAAGCATTGTCTACTGCCNCAGTGAGATATTAAAAGATACGAAGTGTTTACACTAGTATTTTATTTACTATGTGACTATTTCAAGCTCCGCCATTCTAACTGGTAATGAAGATTACTCAATACTATGTTTATGAAGGATGTTAAGAGGCGCATAAAAGGGAAAGAACAGCATTTAGCACTAAAATAGCATTAGCCTGGAATTAGAGGTAAAAAAATAAAAACTTCCAGTGCAGCCAGACGGGATAAAAAAAACGCCGCTGACAGAAATGATCCTTTTTTTTTTACGCTGGTATAGCAATACCTTCTATATACTAAAGATGAGGGAGACCGATTTCTGTCTTCTGCTTGTGTCCCTTACTTTAACTCATACATCACCAATTGAACTGTACAAAATGACATAATCAACAGCAATAAATTTTTTTGTTTGCTTTTTAAATTTAAAGAGACCCATCCTTCTATATTGTTGAAATGCTTCGACTAGCTTGAATACATTACTGTTGTATTGGTATTTTAATATTGAATGATGACTGTTATACGCGCAATTTTTTGGTTCTTAAATAAAATTTACGAATACCGAGTTTCTGTGCGAACACATTGTTTCATACTTGACGCTTAGAAGCAATTTCCGAAGTAATTAACTGGATAATTATACATAGTTCATATCTCGGAAGCATGGACCTGATTATGAAAATAAACTTGGTGCATAGGTAAAAGCTAATGGAAAATTTACTCTCTCATATGATACCTTTTTTTCTTCTCTATACTGTAAGATAAAAGCATCCATAACTTTTTAAGGCTTCCGCCTACCTGGAGTTTTTTTCTGCTTCTGAGGCCGAGAAGCGCAAGGAGCGTTAAAGGCCCTGCATCAAGTGCGCCATCGCCGCTAAGCGCAAGGCTCTGAACTGGCGTGCAGTGTTCTCGTCGTACTGCGTGCGCCTACGAGTCTTTCAGCACTGGCCATATTATTTTATTAGTGGAAAGCCTGTAGGAAGAATCACTGCAGGGTTCTTAAGTAGTTCTGTATGTATCTGACGCGTATATTTTGAGATACAGCGCTTTGAAAAAGCCATTTTTGGCTATTTCGGAGTACTTTTTAAATGGCGTTTCTGATCTGAATGATATCTTGAAAGCACTTAACAGTCCTCGTCTGATGCGTGTGTTGTTTTCGTAGATCAGCGCATAGGAGGCACATGTCATAGTTTCGTGGGAAAACACACTGCAGCGCAGTTCAAGCGCCAGGTAGGCGAGCCCCTTAAATACAGCCACTTGACCATTCTTGCGACAGTGGATATCGCGTGTTCAAATCCGATTTATTACACTCTCGTTTAAAAAACGTTAGCTTAGTTGACAAAACACCTATATATTTGATGGTCCTCCAACGGTCTGCTTCAGCATTCATTCCATCCTTTTCTTTCCAGGCTTCGGTGATTAATCTATCTCCATAAACAGTGAACAAGGATGAAGCTATGCAGTGTCTATGTCTCGTACTTCTTTCTAATTTTGTAACTTTAGTTTCTCCTTCTGTAACCTTCATTCCTGTGCGTTGTCACGGCCTACGCACATCAATAATTCGCCTAAGTTCACTTTGCCGTGGATTGCTGTTTCTACATGAGGGTCGTGGACATGACTTACATTTGGTGCGATGGGACCCGCTCAACTGACCATCTCGCTGCTGTTGCCTGCATTAGTTTTAGACGGCAAATGGCGCGTGGCGTGCTAGTCTGCTGCTTCGAAGCATTGTCTGCTGCCCCTTCCCCCCTGCGCGAATCTCCATGACAACGTGACGCCGGCCAGCCATGACGCCATCAGGAGGCGTTTCTGCTCCGTGAACGTCGGAAATTGTTCCAGAAGACGACGACAAATTTGTATAAAATGCTTGGGTTCTCCTCTGTTCGGAGAGACAGGCCAGGGGCATTATTAGGGAAGGAACGGTTGTTACGTTGTTTTAAAAGGGGTTTAGGGGGAGGGTTGCTCTGCATCATTATTAAAAGATATGTAATCTTTATTTTTAATTATTTTGTATAAAACAAACTATATATAAACCAAAATTTATTTGTAAGGAAATTAAAATCATGAGATTTTATTTAAAAATTTTAATAGATTTTGTACTCCCATATTGGGAACTGTATTTTTGTACTTCAGAAAAAGGGGGAGATACATTTTTGTAACTACGTTTCCTTTTACTGTGCAAACCCAGACTAAGCTTTATGATACCCTTTGATGACACACTAACGGGAGGTATCTTATTCCTTGAAAATCGAACATCTTCCTGAGGAAACAGAGACGGAGTCATATTTGCATTTGTACACAGAAACCGTCACATCGTTATTTAAAGAACACTTATTTGATAAGATTCCTATATTTCCAACAAGCCTTATACAAGAACGTATATATTTAACATCCTGATAAACACGTTTTTCCAGTCTAAGAAACATAAATTTCCCTGTTGCGCTGTTTGCTCTTCACGCTAGTATACTCAGCCATTCTAAAGCAGTCTCTTGCTCCTCCTCCATTTGTGAAGCCCCACTTTCCTCTTATTGGGGTTCTTAAATTTTTTACTCTATTGTTTTCAAAATTGCTTTAACTAAAATGTTTAAACCATGAGCAATGCGAAAAAATCTTTCACTTATCGCCTGTTACATTTTTTTCGGATGTATGCGTCATAAATGTCTCTGGATAGTTTATCTTTTTGTAAAATTTTATTTACTTTTTTGTTGCATTTGTCAAGCTTAATAGCGCACATTTCCTTAAGGAGTTCAACATTTCTGCTGGTATTCTTAGAAATGGCAGCTTTTCTGCTATTCTGCCGCTTACTGTAATAAAATTAATATTTCCCTGTCAAAATCCCCGTCACTCACATTGTGTTATTTTCCTTTTAGCCACATCGTATAGCAAGATAATATTTACTTGCAGGTTCATTAATTATTTTTTAAATGTTCCTTCTCCATCTTCAGTTTCTGCATTAATTTTCTTGATTTTATGTTTTTATGATACTTTTTTTTTTCAGTGTAACCAATGTTATCCTACATTAACATACATCGTGTTTCCGTTTCATATTTGTGAGAAATATACTTCCTATTTCCTGGCTTTTATATAACTGTCAATCTTTTTTTTTCCTTCGTTTTGTATGCTTAAACTAATTTTTCAATTTCGGCCATTTAACTGCAATTAGTTGTGGTAACCTATGATGAAGTTGATATGTTCACATTCATAACGCCACCTTGAAAACTTTCGTTGGCTAAAATTAAATAGGTCTTGCACAGCTCGCAGCCCCAGGTTTTTCTCTTTCTGGAACTTCTCACATGATTCTCGAACCAAGTGTTTGCGGTAACCATTTCTACATTATCATAGGACTCTTTTTTTTCCTCTTTCGGCTAATTCTTTTATTTTATCCTTTCATACTAAATTTTTTCATCAAGATTTTCATATCACACTATTATTTTGCCATCGTCCTTCGTATACTTAATTTATTTTTTTCATATACCCACTTATTTCTTTGACCGTAATACAGCGACCGAACAAATGGAGTGAGCGCTCTCTTAGAGCTTTACATGCTTGGTATACCTGTACTGAACCAATATTCATAACGCGGTGGATGGTGAAGCGGCTCCCAAAAGTATTGAGGCGTATAACCAACAAGGTGCCAGGTCAGCAACTGTGTTGTCGGCTCTGTTGAACGGCGGTTTAATGTACCGTGGGATGGTTGCAAAAGGTGCTAGTTTTTACTAACAGTGCCTACTTCTGGTTGTTTTCTTGTCAGCGTTTCGAAACTCTTTCCTGCGTAAACCTTTGCATCGTATGTAGAAGTAGCGTTTCGCAAATGCCTCGTGACTATTCTCAATATATTCTCAAGAAAATTCATCTTTATAAGTGCATGCTGGCATGCCTTGCAGTAGTTAATAAACCCGTTTGCTTGGAAACCACCCTTGATAGTTGCTTCCTCATGTACAGTTGCTTCGTTATCGCTAATTGCTTTCTCATGGGCAGATGCTTCACAATTAACAACAGTTGTTTCCTCAATTACAATTGCTTCATCATGACTGGTTGCTTCATCATGGATGGTTTCTCATCATAGATAGTTGCTTCCTCATGTACAGTTGCTTCGTTATCGCTAATTGCTTTCTCATGGGCAGATGCTTCACAATTAACAACAGTTGTTTCCTCAATTACAATTGCTTCATCATGACTGGTTGCTTCATCATGGATGGTTTCTCATCATAGATAGTTGCTTCCTCATGTACAGTTGCTTCGTTATCGCTAATTGCTTTCTCATGGGCAGATGCTTCACAATTAACAACAGTTGTTTCCTCAATTACAATTGCTTCATCATGACTGGTTGCTTCATCATGGATGGTTTCTCATCATTGATAGTTGCTTCCTCATGTACAGTTGCTTCGTTATCGCTAATTGCTTTCTCATGGGCAGATGCTTCACAATTAATAACAGTTGTTTCCTCAATTACAATTGCTTCATCATGACTGGTTGCTTCGTTATCGCTAATTGCTTTCTCATGGGCAGATGCTTCACAATTAACAACAGTTGTTTCCTCAATTACAANGGCCAGCCATGACGCCATCAGGAGGCGTTTCCGCTCCGTGAACGTCGGAAAATTGTCCCAGAAGACGATGACAAATTTTTATAAAATGCTTGGGTTCTCCTCTGTTCGGGGCGACAGACCAGGGGCATTATAAAGGAAGGAACGGTTGTTACACTGTTTTAAAAGGGGTTTTGGGGGAGGGTTGCTCTGCATCATTATTAAAAGATACGTAATCTCTATTTTTAATTATTTTGTATAAAACAAACTATATATAAACTGAAATTTCTTTGTGGGTAAATTAAAATCATGAGATTTTATTAAATTTTTTAAATATATTTTGCACTCTTATATTGGGAATTGTATTTTTGTACTTCCGAAAAAGGGGGAAATATATTTTAGTAACTAAGTTTTCTTTTACAGTGCAAACCAAGACTAAGCTATTATGATTCCCTTTAATGATACACTAACGGGGGTCTCTATTCCTTGAAAATCGAACATCTTCCTGTGGAAACAGAGACGGAGTCATATTTGCATTTGTACACAGAAACCGTCACATCGTTATTTAAAGAACACTTATTTGATAAGATTCCTATATTTACAACAAGCCTTATACGAGAACGTATATATTTAATATCCTGATAAACATGTTTCTCCAGTCTAAGAAACATAAATTTCCCTGTTGCGCTGTTTGCTCTTCACGCTAGTATACTCAGCCATTCTAAAGCAGTCTCTTGCCCCTTCTCCATTTGTGAAGCCCTACTTTTCTCTTATTAGGGTCCTTCAATTTTTTACTCTATTGTTTTCAAAATTGCTTTAACTAAAATGTTTTAACCATGAGCAATGCGAAAAAATCTTTCAGTCGTCGCCTATCACATTTTTTTCGTACGTATGTGTCATAAATGTCTCTGGATAGTTTATCTTTTTGTAAAATTTTATTTACTTTTTTGTAGCCTTTGTCAAGCTTCATAGCGCACATTTCCTTAAGGAGTTCAATATTTCTGCTGATATTCTTAGAAATGGCAGCTTTTCTGCTATTCTGCCGCTTACTGTAATAAAGTTAATATTTCCCTGCCAAAATCCCCGTCACTCACATTGTGTTATTTTCCTCTTAGCCACATCGTATAGCAAGATAATCTTTACTTACATGTTCATTAATTCTTTTTTAATTTTCATTCTCCATCTTCAGTTTCTGCATTAATTTTTTTGTTTTTATGTTTTTATGATACTTTTTTTTCAGTGTAACCAATGTTATCCTACATTAGCATACATCGTGTTTCCGTTTCATATTTGTGCGAAATATACTTCCTATTTCCTGGTTTTCATATAACTGTTAATCTTCTTTTTTCCTTCGTTTTGTAGTCTTCGACTAATTTTTAAATTTCGGCCATTTAACTGCAATTAGCTATGGTAACCTATGATGAAGTTGAAATGTTCACATTCATAACGCCATCTTGAAAACTTTCGTTGACTAAAATTAAATAGGTCTTGCACAGCTCGCAGCCCCAGGTTTTTCTGTTTCTGGAACTTCTCACATGATTCTCGAACCAAGTGTTTGCGGTAACCATTTCTACATTATCATAGGACTCTTTTTTTTTCCTCTTTCGGCTAATTCTTTTATTTTATCCTTTCATACTAAATTTTTTCATCAAGATTTTCATATCACACTATTATTTTGCCATCATCCTTCGTATACTTAATTTATTTTTTCATATACCCACTTATTTCTTTGACCGTAATACAGCGACCGAACAAATGGAGTGAGCGCTCTCTTAGAGCTTTACATGCTTGGTATACCTGTACTGAACCAATATTCATAACGCGGTGGATGGTGAAGCGGCTCCCAAAAGTATTGAGGCGTATAACCAACAAGGTGCCAGGTCAGCAACTGTGTTGTCGGCTCTGTTGAACGGCGGTTTAATGTACAGTGGATGGTTGCAAAAGGTGCTAGTTTTTACTAACAGTGCCTACTTCTGGTTGTTTTCTTGTCAGCGTTTCGAAACTCTTTCCTGCGTAAACCTTTGCATCGTATGTAGAAGTAGCGTTTCGCAAATGCCTCGTGACTATTCTCAATATATATTCAAGAAAATTCATCTTTATAAGTGCATGCTGGCATGCCTTGCAGTAGTTAATAAACCCGTTTGCTTGGAAACCACCCTTGATAGTTGCTTCCTCATGTACAGTTGCTTCGTTATCGCTAATTGCTTTCTCATGGGCAGATGCTTCACAATTAACAACAGTTGTTTCCTCAATTACAATTGCTTCATCATGACTGGTTGCTTCATCATGGATGGTTTCTCATCATAGATAGTTGCTTCCTCATGTACAGTTGCTTCGTTATCGCTAATTGCTTTCTCATGGGCAGATGCTTCACAATTAACAACAGTTGTTTCCTCAATTACAATTGCTTCATCATGACTGGTTGCTTCATCATGGATGGTTTCTCATCATAGATAGTTGCTTCCTCATGTACAGTTGCTTCGTTATCGCTAATTGCTTTCTCATGGGCAGATGCTTCACAATTAATAACAGTTGTTTCCTCAATTACAATTGCTTCATCATGACTGGTTGCTTCATCATGGATGGTTTCTCATCATAGATAGTTGCTTCATCACGAACATTTCCTTCATCATGGGCATTTGCGTTAAACATGGCATAGTGTTAGAGCACCATCTAACGATGTGGGGGTATTTATGTTCGAATACCGGATGAGGCTTACATTTGCGTGATATTTGTTATATAAATTTGGATTACTTTAGTCTGCAAGCCACCCTTCTATCAACAAACCGGAATAAAGTAAAAACGTAAATAGCTGACTATAAAAAAATTGAAAGTAATGCCTTATTAATAATAAAACAAGTTTATGTTGGTTCCACATTAATTTGAAAGTTAATACTTCTTACGCTGATTTAAACAGAAGCCAATATTTCAAACAAAGGCATGCTGTTCAATATATTAGATATTTTTTTATTTATATTTTAATCACAAAAGTTTAAATTTCTGTGGTATATTTAATTAGTGTATCCATATTAAATGTAAATATATAAGCATTCAAACTTGCACACCTATATGTAAAACACAAAGTATGCAATGTAAAAGTAAATATTTAGTCGAAGTTAGAATTAATATGTTTACAATCATCGTATACAAATTTTAAATTATGTTTAATTAATAAATAAAATAATATGTTTTAACTATTAGATTAAATTTTATTAATTAATATAATAATAACTTAGTTTAAAATAACGTAACAAATATTTACATTCAAAATATTATGTAACCTATCAACGTAAGACATTACGTGTAAGAAATTCCTTTAATTTTGTATGCATTTTACAGTGAGGAAACAGCTTTCATTTACTTGTACTTTTTTGTAGATAGTTTACAGATTCTCAGAACTAATCAAGTTATTTTCATTACTTCTAAAACTATGTTTTTACTTAAACACTGAACGTAATTCAAATTTAAGACATTTTTTCAAATGGAAAACGTGGTGTACATATTAAGCGTGTTTGTGCCTACCTATTGCAACAAAAATTATACAGAATAGAATGACTGTAAACTATAAACACCGACACTGAAATACATTTTAGTTTTTCTGTTCGTTTTATTGCAGATAAAGAAACCTTTTTTTTTTTCCTTACAAATGCGAGCTATTTAAGATATGCCATACTACGCTATACCCTGGCGTTGCCGAGGAAATCCGTATAACGAACCGTAGGTGCTTTATTAACTTACACGCTAGCAGTTGGCAGGCAAGCGCCGAGAGAGAGCGGAACTGGGGGGAAAACAGTGAGAAAACATAAATTACACTATAAAAAATAATAGTGTACATACACCTTAAGGGCTACTCTACGAGGGCAACAACAATCAGTTCTGCCATATTTCAAAACAACCCGGCCCGAGATCCACATCGACGGCAGGCAGAGATCGTAAACCAGTGGTAAAAAAAATATTCAAATTAAGTCGCAATGAAAAATGAATTAGGATGATTTATGCGTGGGCCACATGCGACGCCTGCATAGGGGAAATGGGGGGGGGAGCAAGAAGCTGGACTCTCTGCGCGGAGATCGGCGCAGGGAGGGAGGGGAAAATAGAAGGTCCTCTCAACATGAAACTTTATTCCTCAGATAATTTTCCAGCTCCACTAATAAATATTTGTTTTAAATGAGCGGCGGGAAGATTAATTGGCGGGATGTTCGAATTTCGAGGACATCACCACACAGGGAGCGGGGTGTGATTTAGGGGCCGGTCATGAATAAACCATAGGCGGGGTCGGGAGCGAGCGTCGTGCCGCCCGGGGAAGGAAGGACCCCGCAGCTGCAGCGGCGCGGCCGATGAAGAAATCACTGGCGGAGCCGGGCAGCTCTCGCCGCGAGGGAGCGAGTCACACTCCGTCGCGCCGCTCGCAGCGCCACCGTCGCCCGCGGCGACCCACGCAGCCTCCTCTCCTAACTATTAGAGGCCCTTTCTAAATTGAAAACTTGACTTTACGTTTGCTTTCCAACGTGTTGTTTCTTATGGAGCTTGACACAGTGGAACGTCAAAGGTAAAGTCAAGCACTCTTGCTTGAATTTGCGATTTCGAAAAGTTGAAACTTGTCAGTCAAGCAGCCATTTTGCTGAGAATCCAACAGAGGTTATGTAGAATTAATATTATTTTATTGTAAAGCTATTTTCATTTCGGTATATTAAACCAAGTGCGTCTTAATTAAATAAATGGCAAACGAATATAATGCGAAGAGGAAATATTTAAATTGATATTTTAANTCAAGCAGCCATTTTGCTGAGAATCCAACAGAGGTTATGTAGAATTAATATTATTTTATTGTAAAGCTATTTTCATCTCGGTATATTAAACCAAGTGCGTCTTAATTAAATAAATGGCAAACGAATATAATGCGAAGAGGAAATATTTAAATTGATATTTTAAAAAAAGTAAACAAGTGAGGTTTTGTTTAGAAATGAACTTTTAATATAAATGTTTAAGCGTATTTTAAAAACAGGTTCATAAAATGCATTCCTAGATAATACAATAATAATTTAAATAACAATATACAAATTTTTACAATGTTCGCAGAACCGATTTTCAATTGTCTGAACTTTGACTTTACAATTGTACTTATTGTGTATTGGTGGTTCCCTCGAAGTTAAGGAAATGTTAAGTCTAAAGCTGAAGTTTTCTGTTGTGTTAAGGGCCATAAGACTAAAAATGTGGTATGGTCCATTCACGGTTATAGTTCATTCAAGGTTACTTCACACTTTTATGAAGCCCTGCTAAAGTTCTGCTTCCATGGTATTCCTCCGCACCACACTCGTGCGCACTTGAGAGTAATAACACTTTGCATATGAACTATTTCTTACAAGGCATTACCAACACGCATATTTTCTCACTGTTTTATTCGTATTAATTATAAATGAAATATTACAATTTAAAAATAAAATACAAAAAAATTATTTTAATCAAAAATAAAGTAATTATAAGTTAACACGCGTATAAAACGCTTGTGATATGTGAGCAGTGGCGTAACAATAGGGTGGCAGGATGAGAGGGCCGCGAGCACAGAAGGATCCTAAAATGTATTACTACAAAATTTAGTAAAATTTGTTAGTTTTGTATTCAATTAATTTGGTTACCTACTAAAGTACATATACAAATTAAACAAAAAAAAAGTATCAAGTATTGAACGCATTTGTAAGATAAAGATATTGCCCAGTTTTAGAACGCATCCGGTACGTAGTAATAAAGTCCTCGCCACTTGTAGACGCGGCGCTGTAGCAACGCTGTCAGCTATGGAAGAAATGTTTTGTCTAGGGTTTTTTTGTTAGTTCATATTTTCGCCGCGGGACTTCTTTCGTGGCGCGGGCTCTAGTTATAGTGACGCTCGGGGAATCCCCGCTTTTTGTTTTGTAAGTATAAGAAAGGATCCACTATGCATACATCATTTGATTGTTATGACAATTGGTTGTTTGTGGCATAGATTTTTTTTCGAGATCACAGGTTTTTGTTTATCGGATCCGCGATCAGTCGCAAAGTTAATTAGTTAATTGTGGAAATTAAGATAACAACATGCCTAGTTCTAGAAAGTATCTAAGTGGGAGCGAAAAACTAAAGAGAAAGGAGTCTGAAGAAAAAAATATAAAGTTGCCTAAAATAAGTCAGTACTTTAAGAATGAAGATTTAAGTGACGAAGAATCAAATGAACAGTGTGGCGGAAATGAAGAAATTGACGTGAACAAAAGTGGCAGTATTGCAGAGCCCGACTACAGTGAATATCTAGATCCAGAGCAACCACAACCAGGTACGAGCAAAACTCTAAGTGAATCATTTTTTGATGTGGAAAAAATTACATATTTGCCATATTTACTGATAAGGGTAATTTTAAAGAACTAAATGATCAAGTGAAACGGTTCGTGATAGAAAACGGACACTGTAAACCTAAAGGCCCTTTCTTAAAAGACAGTGACGAAAGATCTTTCTTGGAAAAATATTGTATTGTCTGGCGTAAAACTAGAACGTGCATGGCTGTCCTATTCTCTATTGCTTCAAAAGGCATATAGTGATCTATGTTGGTTATTCGCAAATAGGGCATCTAAAAATATACAAAATGTTTGGCTAGAAGATTATGACGATTGGAAACATATTATAGAAGCCATAAAAAGACACGAGGCATCGAAAAATCATTTGGATTCATGCATTTTATATTAACAATGGCGGTTACATGGAACACTAGATGAAGAGCAAGAGTCCATAATCAAGAAAGAAAAATCTTTTTGGCGCCAAGTACTCACTAGACTCCTTGATGTTACTCTGACACGTTCAACCTGTAATTTAGCTTTTCGTGGCCATAGAGAAAAAGCATACAGCAATGATTCAAGTCCAAGAGGAAATTCTTTGAGTATTGTTGAGTTAAATAGCGAAATACGATACTGTTTTACAAGAATTGTTAAGTAAACCAAAGGGCCGGACAAAATACTTAAGTCCAAAAATACAAAATGATCTCATTGCTGTTCTGGTTCAAAAAGTGGAAAAAGCGCTGGTAAATGAAATAAAAACCGCACCATTTTACTCCATTATATTTTATGCGACTCAAGATATTTCGAAAAGATCAATTGTGTGAACTTTACCGTTACTATGTAATCGAGAAAGATGAAAATGGAACTCCAAAGGCGCTCGTAATTAAAGAGTAATTTTTAGGATTTCATGAAGTTAAGGATCAAACTGCTTTAGCAATGTCCAACCAGATTATAAAATCCATAAATGACAAAAATATTCCTCTGAATAAGTGTCGTGGACAAGGATATGACGGTGCTAATAACATGAAAGGCACTTATGGTGGAGTTCAAAATCTTATATGAGATATCGAGCCAAATGCGGTGTATATCCATTGTGCTGCTCATAATTTAAATCTGGTAGTTAATGATGGAGTAAAAGAGGTTATAGAAATGAAAATATTTTTTGAAACCGTGCAACAAATTTATAATTTTTTGGGCATAGTATCAAAAGATGGAATATACTATCAAGTGTTATATCTAATAAAGAAGGGGAGTCTTCAACATTGGTAACATTAAAAACACTAAACCCAACTAGATTGGCAGGACGTTTCGATGCAATTGTTGCTTTAAAAGTTTGGTTTGTTGAAGTTCAAAAAGCTCTAACAAAAACTATTCTAGTAAATTCCAAAGCAGTTAAGAGAAATGAATCTATTTCACTGAAGAAGAAGGTCGAAAATTACAACTTTATTATGTTACTGGTTTTCCATTGCAAAATTTTACAGACCATCAACGCGGCCTCTAAACACTTCAGTCTGAAGAAATCGATCTTTAAAATGCCTCAAAGAGTTTGCAAGTCTGTCTGGAACAACTTGAAAAGTATCGACATGAATTTGGAGATTTAAAAACGCAAGCAAATAGTGTAGCAGAAAAATGGTCTATCAACCCTGAATTTCCTAAAACTCGTCAGAGGAAGGTGAAACGTCATTTTGATGAAATTTGCGAGGAAGAACGTCTCCAAGATCCCGAAAGCTGGTTTAAAGCGAACGTATTCTATAGTGTATTTGACATCGTCATTAATCAACTGAGATCGCGTTTCCTTGGAATGAATGAAATTGTTTCCAATTACAGTGTCTTGCAACCTGCCACTTTGCAAAATTTAAATGACGCCGATTTATTGGAAAAGGCTTTAGAATTTGTTGATTTATATAAAAAAAAAGACATATCTGTGTNATTGGAAAAGGCTTTAGAATTTGTTGATTTATATAAAAAAAAAAGACATATCTGTATCGTTTGCCAAGGAAATTCTCAGTTTTCGATCCACTTTTAGACACGAAATAGAAAAATCATCTTATATAAGAGAACTTGCTGATATATTAATCACAAAGAATCATTATATGTCTTCAAGCTTTCCTTAAGTGTGCACTGCATTTATGTTATTTGTAACCATTCCTGGGACTACTGCTAGTGCCGAGCGATCATTTTCAAAATTAAAATTGATAAGAACTTATTTAAGAAATGATATGGGACAAGAAAGGTTACGTAACTTAGCTATTCTATCCATCGAACATTCCATGGCCCAAAATTTGAACTTTGATGTTCTCATTAACACTTTTGCTGGACAGAAAGCCCGAAAAAAGGAAATTTTGATAATTAAAATTTTGATTAAAAATAAAATTTTTATTTCAATTCAATACGCTCTTTAAATTAAAAGTTACTAGAAAATCAACGAAAAATGCACACAATAATTATAATAGCGTTGGTACGTACTTTACGAAGTGATTTATTAAAAAGAAGCTACAACGTTGGTTGAGCTTCTTTACATTGAGGGAGGGCCCCATGAGTGTAGTTTTTAACACGAACTATGTATCTGATTCTTAAACTGCAGCAGTTCGTAAAAATTAAAATATATATACATGATTGACGCCACAACACGTGTCCTTTTGTATCTCTCCATGCGGAAATGTTATATACGCTACTGTAGAAGAGCGTGTACCAAACATTGACCTTTCCCATGCCAATACAACTGTCAAAGCTACATGGTCAAAACCGAAGAACGTGTCTGTTTTCATTTGAATTTTCAAAATATGCACCATTTTATTTTAGGGCTGCGGTGGCTGAGCGGTTAGCCTGCTTACCTCCCACCATAGCGAACCGTGTTCACCCGGCCGAATCACCGGATTTTTACACGTGGGGATCATGCCGGACGATGCCGCTGGTCGGAGGGGTTTCCTCGGGAATCTCCCATTTCCCCGGCCCCTTCATTTCGGAGCTGCTCCATACCTCAATCACCCTCAACTCAACGGCTCTCAAGACCTCGATGTTTAGAGCCACCCAGATCTCTTCCCTTCACCATTTTATTTTAATGAAATACCATTTTATATTAATGAAATACTTATTCTAACTAAAATATATTATAGTTGCATTAAAATTATGTTAGAGGAAGTGTGGAAATATCTTTAAACACATACTTATGTAAATAGTGTTACAGTGTTCTACACTATAATGCTATCCACGTTGTTTTTGTTAGAGCTACTGGCAGAAAAACAGTCCAGTGTTGGAACACGAAGAGTGGTTACTTCGCAGCTTGTATGAGTACTCTACCCAATTTTCCTTCTACGTTTATAATATGCTCTGGCAACAATGACCACGAGAGAAAGTACTCTACTATTAACCGTCACTGACATTTAGGAATCACAATTGTGACTAAGCTGCTACTAATCAATATATTATATTCTGAATGTGTTTTTCGTTGTAGTATATTTTTATATCAAAATTTCACTGTAACTTATCAACTGGCGGGTACTCACGAGTACATGAAATAATTTAACAAAAATGTTTTCAGCTTTGCAAAAAGTCTTCTCGTTATCCATAACGTCAAACTTTTATTACGGTGTTTTAATATAAAGCATTAATGGTTCGGAATTAGAGACTAGTCAGTTTAGTAAACCTGCCATCAAGCGTATCGGATTCAGAGCAAGTCGTGTCCTCGAAAGTTGCGACCGCAAGTTACCTGAAGCTCTACTGATTCTCGATAGAAATCGCAGTTTACTCATGATTACTGTATCTGCCGTATAATCCGCATGTGCTAGAGTCACACAAATGAAAGCTGTGTTCAACGGTACTATAGCTAGCTGCGACCGGGGCCGATATCAGTTTTACTTGTGAATGCTCTGGGACAAGTCTCGAGAACAGACTAGCTTTACTTGTCGTAGTTACATGTTTTGCATTCGTATGTTGCCCAATACGGGGAGCTACATCTAGAAATGTATGTGGTTGTTTGATTTAAGTATTTGAACGAACGCGGATGCCTGGGAAATTACAGACTGGTAACATATACTTCACGTAATGGCTCGCATACTAAATCACAGATTGCGGAACTATATCGTACATTTTAATGCCCACGCGTGACTAGTTTACATCGGGTGACTTGCTAGCAGATCAATCCTTCAAGTGTTGCAATTTCTGTCGTATGCAGTATTTACGCACAAATCTTAGAAAGGCAGCATTCAAACTCTAATCTCATCGCAAGAGCGATACCGCCGAAAACAAAAGTATTTAGGTTTCAGGTGTGTGTCACGGATGGCATACCGAACTCCATGCTACCTCAAGTTAAAAATATGACAAAACCAAACTATGGGTTAACCGTAGTTTTCGTATAGGGCTGATATAATCCTGCCTCCACGCCTGAGATTCAAAAAATCACATGTTCACTGCCTATTCACTAACAGTATCGATTGCTTACTGCAACTTTCACGGAATTGTTTCAAAACATAGAAAATGTTCTTTTTCCCAAGCTTTCTAGTTTTGTAATGCTCGCGAATCTCCAAGAAATGTTTGTACAAATTCAGTAACAAACTTCGCGTCTTGCACGTTTTTTTATAAGTATCTTGTGTTGTGCGTGCAGTGTTTCGACACGTTCTTCACTGTTTTGGTATCAGCACGTAAAATTTCTGAGGAAATTTAATTTTCTGATGTTTTTATTACGTATTTATTCTGCATCCTTGCAATACTACAGTGACATGACAGACGAGTCGTTGTTTTGAATAATTTACGTTGGTCACTGTAATGCCAGTTATGTTACCTAAAAATTTTAATTCAACGTTAAGACACGGAACTACTTTCTCTACGTCATTACCAACTTTACTGGGTACAATAAAGTCTGTTTAGCCGTTAAAACACATTAAGATATGGGCAGTGACATTTTTCAAAGTTTTATTTCAAAAATGCTTAGATAATCGTGAACAGCCTATAAGGAGGGATTGTTGTTTGCAGAAAGTTGTGACAGCCGTATTTGTTTATTAATAACTGCAGGAATGATATAACGATCGTAGGAAAACTATGTTGTATGCTACACAGCCTATAAGATAACTTAATCGTGGCACAAGGTGGCTGGCGCATTCAGTCTTACCAACCCACCCGTTTCTACATCAAAGTAGTTTGCTCATTTCCCTAACAAATTTCAATTTAAATATAAGACACATTTTTTAAGGAATGCACATCAGTTCGCCAACTTTTAAGAACGGAAAATGAATAAGTTCTTACGTGACGCATGACGAATGTAACACTCACTTAAAGAGTAACTTTCCGGCAACAAAATTGTTAACATGATTTTCTGACTAAAAGTTAGGCGTTACAATCGTTAACGGTAAATTTTTATTTATTTATTTATTTTGCTTTGCTTTTGCGCAAAGAATCCAGCACAGATCACGTTGCGTACACAATCAAAAATCTTCCAGTTAGGGAATATTTTTAAGGAGAGAATTTATACACAGATATGTGTGCTAACATATTTACTATTTTTACTCGGTTTAAATATAGCTTACGTTTAATTGCAAATGATGTGCATCAGAAACGTAAGCAATAGATTGGTGTGCATTCTATGTATCACACAAAAACATTATTCTATGTATCACATAAAAACATTAATTACACAAGTCTATGAAAACTGTAATAATAATAAATTCAGGGGCATTCACAATGAGCTGTAAGAAGAGCTTTAACATACACCGGAAGTAATTTTGACAAACATGTCCATCCTTTAACCTATACTCTAGTACACATGAAGTTATTTTTAAGTGCGTGTGAGGAGGGATTGGTATTTACAGAAAGTTGTGACAGCCGTATTTGTTCATGAATAACTGCAGGAATGATCTTACGATCGTAGGAAAACTACGTTCTATGCAATTATTATAGTATCTCAGCTTTACAAGTTAAATGGATTCCACGCACATATCTTATCCCGTGATAAAGGAATTTCTCTTCTGATTAAAGTATCCTACGTGTGTCCAAATATGGGTGTCTGGGTGTATTCGGACAAACTTGTTCACTCCTTCAGGGATCAAAGCTTAATTCATCAGTGTATTTTGTTGTTAGTGTTTCAAGCTATTTTTTAATGCCCGCTATTGATTTCTAGACAGTTTTATGCAATATGGGCATTAGCAACACAATTTTTCATATGAGATTGTTCTCAATATCAGTGAACACACACGGATAGTTAAGACAGCTATATTCCTAAGTTACATTTTTACCTTGCAGGGGCCGCGGTGGCACAACGGCTAGGGCGCTCACCACACACCAAGACGAACCGAGTTCGATTCCCGGTGGGGTCGCTTTCGGATTTTCGCACGTGGATATGGTGCCGGACGATGCCAATGATCGGCGGGTTTTCTTGGGGATTTCTCGTTTCCTCCCACCAACATTCCGGTGCTGCTCCATACTCGAGGCCTTACTTCACCCTCATCGGCTCTCAAGACCCTCATGTTAAGAGCCACCCAGAACTCTTACAAACCTTTCTAAAATTTACGCGCACTACTTACAAGAAGAATATCCAAGTATAGGCTGTCCACGGTAAAGTGAGCACTTTTGAGGCCGTAGTTATTTTTTCCTTTCAGTCATTTTTTTATCTTTTAACAACCTTTTAAAATAAATATTGCCATGTAAGTAATAAACACAGTGTGCATATGCCACCACACTCGGAAGTTAAGGCTAAAATAAAGTATATTTATTGGCTAATATTGCAAATGAAAAGGCTTTGAAAAATGCTCACTTTACTGTGAATAACTTATAGTTGTACATATTATTTGTTTTCCCCTCCTAACGTGCATTATGACATTCTGAACGGTCTTGGAATTTAATGTCTTTGGAACTAGCAACCAAGCCTATTCTAGACTATTTTTTAAATATTAAACAAAAAATATCTGATGCTGAAAAATCACTCAGTTTATAATAGCATATTGTAGCCAGTTTAGGCAAATAAGTTGCAAAATTAGGCAAATAAGTTGCAAAATTTTGCATCGGTTCTGTTTAATTACCTGCGGTTCTGTAAAACTATTTTCAGTTTTCCGTGAAGAAACACAATTTTGGAGCGGTAACAGAATTAATGAAATCCCTATAATGTACTTATTCTGTTTCTAACAGTACAACGAAAATATTCATATTGTGGTAAGGTGATAATTAAACTTAATTGTGTACAAGATGTTTTACAAATTGGTGATGAATAAAACTATAACCAAAAGTAATTTTAAAATGTGCCATCAATAATATCTAAAAACATTATGCGTTTAGAATTATTTTCCTGAATCAAACACCCTGTGGCTACAGGAACATAGGCAACCTAATTAAAAGCGAAACTGTGCATACTAGACAAAATAAATTAAGGAAGCAGAAGTACAAAAAGCACATGGTGCACGTAAATATTTCCCGTAAGACAGTCGCGGAGGTAACATTTCAAAAGGAGAAAAAAAGGGGGGGGGTGGGATATATGCGATTCGCTTTCTGAAAGAGTCGTGTAGAGCAAAAGAAAGGCGTTGTAGAAAAGAAATATGAGGTGGAGAAGCAATGTATAAAAAAAAGAATAGAGGAAAAAAAAAAGAAGGATGAAAACCGGGAATGTTAAGTATGTGGTCATCAGGACAACTCTATTCTTAACGGCTGGTAACTATATATCATTAGAACGTGTTCATGATGCGGCATTTATAACGCTCGTACTTTACATAGTGTACTGCATCCCCAGCGTGTGAAACAGGGAAGGTGTTAAAGCGAGCTTGAATATTTAAACGCGTTAATTAATTAAGGCAGTTATTTCTTGCAGGTCTTGTCAGGCAACTGCCATAGCTTTTCAAGTACACCGCCAGGTCTCTTCTCTTTTTAGGAAGCACTTATAGACATGACCCATAAAATTTTCTCTGTTGGATATAAGCTGAGCTCTGATTTTCCTTTAAAAAAAACCTTGAAAGTAATGTTCTCTTATTATATGCTACTGGTTAAGATGGTAACGTGAGAATTTCAGTTCTCAATACTCAATTTTTAATAAATCAATTGATTTATTAGAATTTATGAAATGCATATTTAATCTTGAAAACTCGTCTTACTGTATTTTATCCGCTACATCTAAGTAGTTCTACAACTAAGTCGTTGGTAGGACAAAATAAGAAGCCCTGTCAAATTTTATGTACTAGGTAGATACTTTAAACCTATTTCCGTTCGTGCCTACGTAAACGCAACGGGAAATGGAATAATGCTCCATTCTTTCTGTGACTAAAGGCAAGATATGAAAGACTCCCCCACCGCCAACCCAAAAAAAAACTACCCTCAAAAAGGCCTTGGGGGAGGACAGCGGAAAATAAAGAATGGGTCTGGCCACTNACATTAATGTGTCTTGTTTGGCAAGTGTGATCGGACCTGCTGGGTCAGCTTGAAATAAATCACTGCATAATTACGGGACAGTTTAACTTTGAATATGTAAATGTAAACTTTGGCACCGCCTTCCGTTACACATTTCACGGGTATGGTTCCAATAACAAGTACTTATGGTCACAGGTAGTCGTTTTCGCATACAACAGGGTGGCACCATGGGGTGGATTCAGGACTTGCCTTTGCAGGGAAATAGCTGGTTGGGCATTTTCATTTTTATGCCAATACCAGCCTGTCCACTTACAGCTGCTCTTTTAATCTCGTCAGCAAAATACAAAAATTATTTTTATCTAGCTTTGCATTAAAATAGAGCCACCTGGGAAATAAAACTTTTTATAGGCAGATATGGTTTGCAAGAATTATAAATTATACGACAAACAATATTGTTTGGTAAACTCTCTGGAGAGAAAATTGTCCCTTTTTCCTACCCATTGTAACCACCAGTGATGGANGGGGGGGGGGGTGGTGGAGCACTGTGCATTACATTTTCGTTTCAACTACATTCTTACCAGTACGTGTTAAGTTTAATACTACGTATAAATGTAAATACTTAGTGGATAAGCTGTCTGTTATGATGCCAAGTGTATTTATTTAGGGTGCCTGTCACCAAAAATTCCATTGCTTTATAATAGTGCACAACGCTGTTCAGTGTGTAGGTAATACTTACGAGTGCTATTTCCTCGCATAAAAAAAGTTTACACGGCATTTTTTTACACGATGGGCTGTCAAATTCGCAATTTTTTGTGTTTTTGGGACCTAAAAATAATGAAAACTAACTCACTTAACGAAATGAGACAGTTCTCATTGAAATAAGAAACTATTACCTACTTCAAGGAAACTTTTTACATATTTTTAGTTTGTAACAGTGTATGATTTTTTTTGTAATATAAGTTTTGCTAATCATACCTCAAATTGAATAAACACACGACCCGTAAGCCGTCCTTGTTAAATTTTCTCTAAATGATTTCGTTTTGACATGCCATGATGAAAAAACTATGCGATCTAAAATTATTTATATGAGGAAAGAGTACTTATAAGTAAAGACCAGAAAAATTCGCGAGTTCAATGATCTGCAGGCTAGACTCTCCAGTCGTATGTACAAATATGCCGATATCAACCGCGCATTGGTTGTCTGCTGTCATAGTAGAAGGCGACGATTGGGCCAGCCTTCTCCAGGAGGTGTCAAACACCGCGTGGATCAATGACTGAAGTTTTATACACACGCGTGTTTCGAATTCTAGCTTGTCCCGAAATGAATCAGCGAATTTTTCCGGTCTCTACTTATAAGTAATGTGAACAAGTTGAATGGTGTTGGCGTACGATGAACTATTTGGTAACCTAGCATCCTTTACGATGCTGTATTCAACAATGTACTAAGTTTCAAGAACAATCTCAATTAACCCGGTGTAAAATCAAGCCCCAAGGGAGGGGCTCAAGTCTCCTCAGCCCTCCATTAGATCCGCCCCTGGTAGCTGCCACAGGGTGGCTCCCCACGCGAGGCTATAACGGTTGTTAACCACTGTCCACGCAGGTCGGTCAACGCCCGCAAAATCAGACATGGGCGGGATTTTCAAGAAATGTGTTCTCAGGAGATATTAACAGACATTCACGGGACAGTGGATTTCAAGAATGAAGTAGTCCCTATTAAATTAGTCCCTATGGACATTCCACGAAAAAGTGATCAAAACAACATTAAAATTAAATTTTTGAAGTTATAAAAATAATATATAGACCTATATTTGCAATTATAGGTGATTCCACAATTTTTGTATGCATTTTTAAAAAAAGCAGTGAATCAATATCCATGAACGGGACTCGTACTTGAACACTTTCTCTTTAATTTTAATAAATATATTGTCGACTGTTCCTTAAATACCAACACACATGCAAAAAAAAAAGCCAATTTGCTGGTTTATTGATAACTGTTTCCTTACTGCTGACACGTGTTGTAACATCAAGGATTTCTCTTCAGGATATTCCTCCACCTCGTGCAAACTAAGTTTAACTGAGTCTAGAAAATTACACCAAGTGACAGCGCACTTAATTCGTGTGCACACAGTGTAATAATATTTGGCGCAAGAACTATGCTTTACTAGACGATATCAACAATTGTTTTCTCGCTATTTTTATTCATATTAATTATAAATGAAGTACTATAATTTACTAATAAATATAAATAAAATTTTAATTTAACAAAAACAATGTACTTTTAAGTATACAACGCTTGTGATGCATGCCATATTAAGGAAACAATTAAGCCCGTGATACATGACGTGATTTTTCAAAGTTTTGATTCTAAAAGTGTGAAGGAACCGCGAATAGACTATAGAAAAGTTAAAAAAGGAGGAAGGCATTTTGATGCCGTTTCACAGGGGAAAAAAACTTAGGAGTTTCACAGGTAAAAAAGCAGGATGGAGCGGGCGCCGCAGTGAAACACGACGCCAGTAGGATACAGAGAAGAGCTTGCGTGTGAAAGCTGGGAAGGCAGCGCCCAAACCCCGTCATAAAGTTGTTACCGACAGTTTCCAGCCCGTGGCAGGCCGCAGTCGAGGGAAACGCTTCTTTTTAGTGTGCCGGATGCAAGTCTGCAATCCTTTGTTAACCACCTGAACGGGGCTCCGCTCCGAGTGCTCTTCTGTGTTTCGGTTGGCCCACTTACCCCCGGGGATCTCTCCACTGCCAGGGAAAACCTGCGCCTGCTGGTTTCCCCGGCCACTTCTGTTCGCATTTCCTCGCCCCGATCACGTTAGTCCACGGCTGTGTTCGATTTCAGTGCATAGACACTTCCCCTTGATCCCTCCCCGTTTCGGAGGGCCGCGGTGGCCGAGCGGTTAGACTTCTCGCCCTCCCACCGAGGCAAACCTGGTTCAATCCCCAGCCGGGCTACTCCCGGATTTTCGCAAGTGGGAATTGTGCCGGACGATGCCGCTGGTGGGCGGGTTTTCTCGGAAATCTTCCGTTTCCCACGCCCTTGCATTCCAGCGCTGCTCCATTCTCACCTTATTTAACCCTCATCAGTTCTCAAGACCTCGTTCTTAAGAGCCACCCAAATCTCTCCACTCAACTCAACCCTTCCCGTTTCACGAACACTTGTTCCCTTCATGAGAAATATTCGTTAGTGAATTCGGACGCCTGTGTTCGTTTCCACCTCGAGTTTAATTCTGTCGTATTTCGCTCTACGCGAGTTTTATTTGTCTTTGTGATGTTTGCAAGTGTTTTCCGCAGCCGTGCAGAGTTGTAAACGCAAAACAAACACAAGCAAATTAAATATTTCAAACAGTTGCACATCGGAAAACTATCTAGGACTCGAGAAGGACAAGTTGGTCTTGCCCTTGGCTGAAGGGGACACTCTAGGGTGCATAATTTGCCCTTGCTGTGAATTTGGACAGCGACAATGTGACGTCACATCTGGGATGCACTTTTCAAGGGCCCTTAGCTGGTGAATTCAGACACAGGCCTAGTTTCAACTGCGACGCACGCTACTTATCCATTTCCAAGACTACTCCGAATAGAGTAATGAGGTCTATCAGATGGTCACCGAAGGACGGGCGGTGCTCGTAATCATCACATTTATTACATATATAAGGTCCCAATATTTTCGTTCATTGTTTCGAAGATCAGCCATGTCCCAAATAACTGCGCAATATTTTATTTTATTTCGTTTTCGTTTGCCATCGCTACTGAATAAGGGCAGGTCTACATGTTAAATAATATCCTTCGCTATGTATTATTTACAACCAGTCTTTACCGCCTAAAGTTGGCACAACAGTGCAAGCTGTGGAAAGGCGTTGATTTCTCAGGTGCGATATTCGTTAACGGGCCAACCACGCGGTATTGTCGACGACAACGCATCCATTTTCCGTCTATTATTGTTTTTGTTTTTCTCATCCTTGCAAGAAAAGACGAACGTGCACTCATTTGTCTTTACAATTTTTTTAATAATACAGCACGGAATACCTTTGTTAGGCAAGGAGGGATGGAGACCAACCCTGGCGTTCTCTACACGCAAAAATAAAAGTCCATCAGGAACAGAAGAGCAGAAAATTAAAAAAAAACGAGTTCTGTTTTGTTGGATGAGCAACTTATCTGGGCTGTTAAGTTGTCATCGATGCATTTTGTTTTATAGATTTTTCACATGTTCTACTCGAGTTCGAACACCTCAATCACGGAGACCCACGCATTACTCACACACACCGTACCTAATAGTCAAACTCAGAATCTCATGGAAGTCTGCGGGGTTAAAATTACACAAAACTTGTCCTGTTCTTAACAGAACTTGGAAAAAAGTATTAATATATCAGCTCGTAAAATTTCTTTCATATATGTATATCCGTACCGAGAAAATTGGTATAGGCTGATGACGGTAAACTGAGCACTTTTCAAAGCCCTACTTAATTTCTTCTTGTATGCACGTTGTGTATCCTCCGCGTTATGTATAATTAACGCTGCCATGGGCCTCATCACTTTATTCATACGTCAGTCAAGTGAAGTGAGTGAAAAGATTTGGACGGCTCTTAACAGCGAGGTCTTGAGAGCCGATCGGTCAATTGAAACTGTGAAATAATTATAAAAGTAAATATTTTACAGATTTGCTAATTTTTTATACATAGATGCATAAAAACAATAGCAAGCGAAAGAAATAATTTCAATTATTACAAATGTTTTTTATTCGACGTTAAGATATATAACTATTTTCCCTCCATCGTTACCAGTTTTACTGAGTGCATGTCACTCAGTGCGCCCGTTAAAATATATACAAGTAGGAGAAGTGACTTTTTTTTTAAGGTTGAGTTCAAAAGTGCTCACTTTATCGTGAACAACCTTTAATACTCGTATCATTCACTCCGTTATTTTCTTCCTTGGAAACATTATGAATACATTAAATACCCGATTATATAAGTTACACAAAGTTAAAACTAAAATAAATAAATCAGCTAACTGAATTAATTTCCACTAAATGTCCGGGAAAAGTATATTGTTTAAGTGAATAATTTTAAAAATAGTGCAATATAGTTCATTGCGCGTGTTTTCGGTTTGGAAAGGAAATTAATGCTATTGCTATAAAATAACATTATTGTAATTGTGTTGCATGGATTTCTTTATCTCAACCGTTAGCGTTTACAAAACTAACGTAACAATTCCTTTACAGGATATTACTTTTTCTATGTGTTTTGTTGAACGTGTGTCGTATATAATTTTTTTACCGAGTGCATATATAGTCTACAACCAGACATACCCTCCGCTGCTATATGTGTAAAGGTCCCAAATGTAAGAAAGGCATGTTATTTAAGCGTATTAATTAAATTGTTATTTCTTCTGAAACCTGAATTTCGGACAAAATTTAGGAAGCTAGCAAACTGTACAACTTAGTGATGTTCCGTGATTAAAATTTCGCATGCGAATATCTCCGACCGTCGTAACTACACCTGCCAGAATTTCTTAGTTGCAATTTTTAATTTAGTTACACATTAATACCAGAATTAATAGACGTCTGTTGCACAGATTATTTGTGACACTCATGATGTGAATATCTTAATTTAAGCCAGAATACTGACGGTGTTTCTGGTGTCTTTTCCGAATGATCAGTTTTCATTTATAGTTGAAAAATGCGCGCCATAAATAAAGGAAATTAACGCTCTAAAGAGGATGGCTTCGTTATATAGAATTCACACAAATTACAAAAAATCAAATATACGGTCTTGTGGTCACATAAATATTGAGGTTGCTGGTCAGAGATAGAGATAGATAGAGAGAGAGAGAGAGAGAGAGAGTGTGTGTGTGTGTGTGTGTGTGTGTGTGTGTGTGTCAGTCAGGACTCACAGAGCGTACGCTGCACAGAGGGAAAGCAGGCCAAGTTCCCGAGCATTCTGGAAGGTCCACCCACAATAAGGGACGGAGACTCTGGCTAGACAATGCTATCTAAAATTAGCACTCTCAGGTAGCTGGGATCGAAACGCCAACTGTCGCTCAGGGGTCCAGACGCCTTGTCGAGTCAACAACCGCGGGAGAAGGTAGTAGCTGTGTAACGAATAAAGATGAGGGCAAAAATCCTGCCCGACACTGTATTTCCTTCCAATGTGGCTTTCCGAAACGCTAATCCGAGAGTAAAGTAACACCGAGTAAAACCTGACCACAACTAGAGTAAAAATGGCTTTCACACAAGCACGCTGTAAAAAGCATGTTGTGTTCACGTACACCTCCTGATTAAGCAACAAATGTACAATTGCAAAACATTTGCATCACTTTACACAACTTTTCTTATTTATATATATATATATACACAAACACATGCTTTACTTANCGCGGGAGAAGGTAGTAGCTGTGTAACGAATAAAGATGAGGGCAAAAATCCTGCCCGACACTGTATTTCCTTCCAACGTAGCTTTCCGAAACGCTAATCAGAGAGAAAAGTAACGCCGAGTAAAACCTGACCACAACTAGAGTAAAAATGGCTTTCACACAAGCACGCTGTAATAAGCATGTTGTGTTCACGTACACCTCCTGATTAAGCAACAAATGTACAATTGCAAAACATTTGCATCACTTTACACAACTTTTCTTATTTATATATATATATATACACAAACACATGCTTTACTTACCATAACTCACAAACATTATTCTAAAAATGCATTTTATTTTGTCTGATATCAGAATATGCACATGTTTTCTTTTACTCTGCAACGAGCAAAGCATGTTCTCAGTAGTTTGGGATAGCCATACAGAAAGTTTGCTCGCAGAGTGACGTTTTAAAACGCCGTCCCCGTAGACTGTTATTCCTACGGCAGTAGATGAGTCGGAACATTAACCGCTATGAAATTTTCGAATTTATTTTGCGAGTCAGAGAAGGTTACAATGTGTATGCCGTTTTAACGCGTATGCTTGAAGTTGGGGTTGGTTTAGTATGCAAGCCGTCCCTCATAAAGTATCACATCATAGAAACGTGTACTTTAAAACAGCAGTAATCAAATAGGTCTAAAGTCCATTGCTGTGTACTACACAGCTAAGATATTTTTTAGACAACTTTCATGTAGACAGTTAAAGTAGATAAAGTGTAATGTTTTAAGCGGTGTGTCATTTTCTATAGGCTATTCACTGTAAAGTTAGCACTTTTTGATGCCCTCTCATTTGTAATAATAATCAAATATATTTTATTGTAGCCTTAGACGTTAACCTCCGATTCTGGTGAAGTATATACACTGTGTTTATTACTTACATTGCAATATTTATTTTAAAAATGGTGGAAGGATAAAAATGGCTGCTAGCAAAAAGTAAATAGGGCCTCAAAAGTGCTCACTTTACAGTGAACAGTCTATAACTGTAAGTAAGGCATAGTATTTAGTAAATTCATTCCACACGCCCTCCTCTGTGTTAGGTCAATGCACGAACGATGAACATTTATGGCACATTCATGCATGGTGAACAACTGTGCCAGTTATTAGGAACGATCATTTAAAAAATAACACACAATCGCTATGAGTATACTGGTCACAAACAGTTTGTTTTATATTTTTGTGAAATACGATTCGACTTGTAGACATTACTTCCTACTTTCTGCGCACAAAAATTTTAGGCCGCACAATTTATATTTTTTTTCATAATGGCTTGTTAGAATAACAATTTTGGTGTTTTCGGGACCCACAAATGATAAAAACTAACTAACCGATATGAGATAATTCACACCAAAACAAAATAACATGGGTTATTAAAAAAAATATTTTAAAATCACGCTATGAAATGTTTTAATTAGTAGCAGGTTATGATTTTTTTGTAAAATAAATTCAGTTTTGCGTACCTTAAAATGTATTACGAGATTACCTTTCAGTCACACTTGTTAAATTTTCTGTACGTGTTTTAGTTTATATTCTTTGTACATCCCAAAAACACAAAAATTATGATTTTGACATACTATAGTGCAAAAACTACACTATCAATAACTTTTTTATACGAGGAAATAGTACATAGAAGTAATATTTACATGTTGAATGGTATTACGTACAAACATAAAGTAATGAATTTTTTGGCTACTTATATTTAATTATAAAATATGTATCATAATTATGTGTTAAATATGTCAGCATTTTCTTTACTGAAAATGAAAACTTTATCAGCAAGTGTTTCGCTGTGCATCTGAAGTAAACAGAGTGGTCATTTGAGTCAGTGACAATCCCCGCTTGTGTTGTGGAGTGAAGCTAGGTGAGTATGGAGCAGCGCCGGAATGAGTGGGCGGGCGAAAAGGGAGACCCCCGAGAAAACCCGCTTACCAGTGGTATTGTCCGGCACGATTCCCACATGCGAAAGTCCGGGAGCAACTACGGCGGGGTTCGAACCAGTTCGCCTAGGTGGGAGGCGAGTAGTCTAACCACTACACCACCGCGGCCCCCCGCTTGTGTTGTGTTCAAACAGGCTGNGGGGGGGGGGGGAGAAGTCGATCCGACAACGGCGAGAAGTGTTAACTGGTTAGGTGTCATCTGCTGCAGTTTTCTGATCTCTGAGCAACGCGACATCTGCAGGAGAGCAAACTTGCTACAAGAATCCGGCTCATAGAACTGGCTGGGAAATCTCCTACACCACGTCCCCTCCAACGCGTCCTTACTCAATGGGTCAGTCGAAAAAAGTCAAGTGACATAACGCGTCGTCGGACCAGTCCTCCGCTAGGCCCGCGGAAGTTGCAGTTGGAGATTACGTCATTCACCGGCAGAACGAAAGGTCGTTTACCTGCCCAGTTTCTCCGTGTGGTCTCTCCTAGCCCTCCTCCACGACGAGAAACCGGCACTGACAGTATACTTCGGCGGAAAGATCTGTCATATTTAGAATTTGAGTGATAAGACCATACATCAATTGTAGCTTTTCTACATTTGTTCAGCAAAAATGTCAAATGCTCACTGACGTTCTCAACTTGATACAGTAGAATTTTTACCTTCACAGCCAGATGTGTGGTACATTTATTATGCCTTGTACAGGTTAAAAGCTTCCAATAGTGTTTAGGAAGGTCGCTGAAAAATTTTCACAGTGCACATACTCCGAAATGTGAGTAAGTTCAGTTGGTATTTTAGCTAAAAACTTGCAAAATTGCCGTTATTATTGCATGTACCGTTTTAAGACCCGTAATGTGTTTGCCATTGTGCCATACCTGAAGCCTTGGGTATCTATGTACTGGTGAACAAACGTTTCATAACTGTGAGCCCAAATAATTTGCAGTCCAGTGAGGGACAGAATGGCCTTTCGTTATGGCAGCAGCCAAATTAAGAAACTACGCCATATCAAGTTCATACAAAACTTTTTAAGTTAAGAATAATGCCTATCAATACAGAGAATTTTTCCCGTGTATAACTGTAGTTTGTTACCTTTTGAAAATCAACTTTCATACATTTTAACGAAAACAGTGACAGCAGTATTTCCAGTGGCATAAGGATTAAATGGTTTTGTAAATGAAGTAGACTTGTATTTATTGTATGCACATTACAATAACATTTTACAATAACTCCAACAGTGTTAAGTTTCTTGTAATTTATTAGTGTCACAGCAATATTGGAGTTTACATCTCGTGACAGGCTACGGAATAGGGAGAAAAAGAATATAAGCAGGGCTTTGAAAATTGCTCAATTTAACATTGAACCAGATGTTATAATGTGCTGTACTTAACAGTATGTGAATATTTGAGCTGTCATCATTGAATTTTTAGGCTTCTGGGTTTTGACGCTATTTAACTACACTCAAAGAAATTATTCATAAAATTACCATATCAATGTATACGCATAGTGAGAAAGTGCGAATGGTAAACTATTTTCCCATACATCCATGGTACCGTTCCTACATTCGCTCATGAAACAGTCAAATGCGTAGGGAAGTCCCCCAACCTTGTATAGTAACGATGCTCAACATTTCTATATTTGTAGTCGTCTGGCATGTGGTATTATTGTCATACAATGTACATATATGTTAAAAACTACCATTACAGTTTAGGAAGTTTACCAGAAAAAATNATGAAACAGTCAAATGCGTAGGGAAGTCCCCCAACCTTGTATAGTAACGATGCTCAACATTTCTATATTTGTAGTCTGGCATGTGGTATTATTGTCATACAATGTACATATATGTTAAAAACTACCATTACAGTTTAGGAAGTTTACCAGAAAAATTTTTTTACGGTGTACCTCCCTCCCCGCTGTCAAACCTGTGAATGCAGAGTATCGCCCCATATTTTTGGTGGTCTTCGTGGACTCCTATAACTTTTCGGGCAATTGTTACTTACCATAATTATCAGTCTTTCTTTGGACATACGACACACGTGTTATCCAGTTCTCTTTTCTCGTTTTCGTACATTCTCCTATAGGCTATAGCTTGCACTTTTGCCTTACTTGTTTATGCTAATATAGCGCAGTTTTGAAATACACCATTTTTCACTTAGTGGAATATATAGCATTGGACAGCAAGTACAAGTCGCCGACAGAGATCTGCACAATTCGTGTCTTTTTCCAACATCAGGTTACATTGTTCTTATCTAGACTTGTTTGCTAATCGACTTCTGGCTTAGAAATAATTCCGTTTATCTTACGACTTGAATGTACATGATTTGACCAATTCACAGTTTATTGCTTCTTATTGGCACAGAGTCCTGCGGGAGGCAGAAGCAATACAAATGTATTCATGTTGAAGTCCAGCAGGTCGCTAAATAACACCACGAAATTTGCATTCACCAAACCTTCTGACTGTGATTTTTTTATTCGGGATGAATTACCTACGGCCCACAGGAACAGTACTTATACTTGGGACAGTACTGTTTACGAAGCCTAGTAGTGGTGAACCAAATATTGTTTTGCGATATTCTAGTAACCTACCAGATATCTTAGAAAAAACTATTATACCTTACTACCTTCTCTGTTGTTCCTTTCTATTTAAAACATACAGTGTTTTTTTTTAATAAGTGCAAATATTTTGGGGGATTGCAAGGGGGTGTCAAGACGGGTGTTTTGATGTTTTGAACATGGTGAGGGAAATGCATCCTTTTGCCACAAATAAAATAAAACACACACCCATTGTTGATGTTGAAGATGCCCTCGCGGGTAAACAGTGCCTCGTCTGTCAGTAACACAATGGCAGGGAAGTCAGGAATAGTAATGCGCTGCTGCAAGAACCACCTGGCAAAGTTCAAGTCGACGACGATAATCATCACTACTGCCACGTGTGATGATGCGACATATGCGGCGCGGTGGTGCAACCAGGTAAACGACCGCCACTTTGAACCATTGTTGTAATACTGTACTTGCGGTTTCGATGCCAACTAGCTTTAAGCCATTCTGCTACATGTTCTTTACATTATAATTATTGCTTATAGCATATGTGTCTTGCGTTTTAACTTATTTGTAGCGTAAGGATACATTTCCGCCGTCATGTTCATTACATCAAAGCATTCGTTTTTACACTCTCTTGCCTTCCTCAAAGCATATGCTCTAATTTCAAAAACATACTGTATATCGTACACTGGTTGTAAATTTGTTAACAAAGCTACAATCTTTGCTGTTGATAAAGTTTGGGTATAAAATATAATTGTTTTGGTCAACCACACTTTTCTGATACGTCAGAATAGTTATTTCGAGAACTGTCAATAGTATAAGCAGGATACATAAGATAATTGAAAATCACACATCTAAAATAAACTCTCTTGAGAAAATAGATTCCTTCTTTGCAAACAAACTCTACAGAAATAAAGTTACTGTATGCGGGATAACTGTAGTTCGTATCGGTCTAGTCACCGAATCTTAGCCACGATTAAATAATTAACTTGGCGTATTTTCAACGAGAGCAATTTGGTGTTTTATTTCGTCGTTATTCTAGTGAAAGAATGAAACATTGTTGATAAAAATTAAGAATAGTAATTACCGATACGTCTACAGAGAGAGTTAAATATTTTCACAAAAACACTTTTTTTTTCCTATTATAAAAGCCAAGCAAAGTTTACGAACGACTATTTCCTATTACTTGTGCTTAAGGCAGTTGCGTAAGCGTTTTCATCTGTTTGTGGGCTACTTAACAGCTCAAGGCAAGGATGGGGGGCGCTTGGAAAACTGAATCAAATAAATTCCCAGCAAATTACGAAAAAAAGTTTACCATTATAAAAAATTTCCTTTGCTTGGACTGAATAATCTTGAAGGCCAAAGTTGCGTATATGCAAATTTTAATTACAGGTACTGAATTATTGAGACAGTATAAGATATATACTCATTGAAATTCGAGAAGGAAAAAGATATGTACCCAGTGAAATTCGAGAAGGAAAAAAGAACGAAAATTCCACTGCGGCAAATGTATATTTAAAGTCACGTTATGTATGTTAGGTAGTAAGATTATTTATAGATAAAATGAATGGCTTGATCGGGAAGTCCTGTGTGTAGTTCGCTCGTCCTTTAATTACTTAAAATATGAAACAAACGTTTGATGTGCACTCCGTATCTAAAAAGAAAAAACAAATTAAACCGAAACACTCGAATCGCACAAAACTATGGGATAGGCGCGAAATTTGTAATTTATTCCCCCCGATCACACTTAAATTTTTTTTTAAGTTATCGGCTAACAAAGAAAGTATTTTACATTGCCAAATTTCCAATGAACCGAAGAAATGATTACGTTGAGAAAATCCCATTAATCTTAGAATGAGAATATCATTGGTCTCATTTGTCACACATTCGCTTGTTAGTGATACATTTACAGATTACCTTGCTTGTTAAAAACGTGGCGCAAAAAACTTACGTATCTAGCTTTCCCTTCGCCACAACCATTTTCCACACGTTCTGTGTGTCATTTCTAAAACGTAAAATATACATTTTGTTTCAAGACCTGGAAGAGTGAGGCTTGTGGACAATTTACAGATAGGCATGTGTAAAAGCACAGCAACAAAGCGGTCTTGATAAAGTTAACCATCCTAACATCACTTAAACTATCGGGTGACAAAACACTCGTCAACTTTTTTCTTTGCGTTATTTGCACTTAGAACAAAAGTGTTTCGTCGGTCCTTTTCCTCGAACAACAACGCATCTAGTGAAATCCTTTAAATTACGTAAATGAAAAGATAATCAATCTCAAAATTTCTATAATATACCATTTTTACTGAGATTGGGGTGTTTCAAACGGGATGTTCCGATTTAATTAAAAAGTTCCACTCATAACACCGAACACTACTGATCTACACTCTGATAATCTGGGCTCAAAGTCGTAACGGTTGCAGTTCGTTCCTAAGTTGATGGAGTGATTATTATTTGAAACAATAAATGGAAAATGTTAACAAACACTAATTAGGGACAGTTGATACAAAAATGGAGTCAAGGTTAACACTAAACAGAGATTCGAGAGTCCTTGCCAGGAATACAAGATAAGTCTTCAAAGTTCTCTATCTTAATTAAAAACGGCAGTTAATTTCAACACTATCCACCTGCGAGTGCAATTCTTCTGGTTGCGACTCCTGTTTGCAACACCTCCTTACGACTCGACTGTTGCATCACTAGTCGACGTAAGCAGCAATTGCGCAGACCGTAAGTCCACTTGAATCTCCAGACACGTAGTAGTCGTTAGCGGTGACAGGCATCGTCGTTTATTGCGCAGAGACCAATGCTCACAATGCTTAGAAAAATACCTTCGTATTTTCAGCACATTCTCAATCTTGGCAGGCAGTCGCGTCACTTACGTATGCGGTGTTTTCTTACTTTTTTTTTTGTACTTTTTCCAGATAATATTTTGTTTCTTGTTTGTCTTCAGTTGTTAATTCCTGTGTCGTTGTGTTCAAGAGCCTTGTAGCTCTCGATGGCCATTTCTCTTGCCTGATTTCTCTTTTACACGGGGTCCTTTTTTGCTAGCACAGTTAATTGTGTTCGAAGTCCCTTCTTCACCGATAGTAAATAACACGTGTATTTAGTACCACTAAATCCACTTTTTTTTTCACTCCTTACGTCATCATGAAGTTCCCACTAAATTTCTTTGAAGTTATATCCCAATCACTTCGTTTGTAGTGGATTAAATATGTGAACGTTGTGTGTTTGGAGGCATGCAATATTGCAACTGTAAGTTGAAGTTAGTTCTGTAATAAGAACATCATTTTTATGACACGGTCTGAAAGACTCTGCACTTAATATGTTCAACAGCAGCAGGGCCGAATTATGTGCAACAACTTCGACAATAAACACATCGCAAAGTTAACAGACAATTTATAAATTACATTGAGATTGGTGTACAAAATATTACAAAACACAGACTAAGCGATACGCAGGACGTTACTTATATGTCTTCCAAGAAGCCAGATTCGTATTTGAAAACTGTATGTAAATACGGACACGGAAAGTCTCCTATAAACAAGGGAAGTTGGAAAGTAACCCACGAATGCGGCATAATAACGTTAAAAGAATTCAGCAATTCATTGAATACTTTCGCTGTCGTAAACATCAACGCGTCAACGGCGACAGCTTGAGGCCGGCAGCATGGCAAATCGTGCGCTTTTTGGGAGACTGTGGCAGGACAGCGGCCTTTGAACAGCTTGCAAGCTTCAGCGACACCATCGTCACCGAATAGATACCTGCGTGGGATCCGACGGCCTTTATCATTTAAGTCAAGTATGCTTGAAATTCCTTAAATGAGTTTAGCTTTAATTTATCCCTAAACTTTGTAATTGTTATATACCCAAAGTCTCAAATGACGAAGTAACTGTCGTAAATTAAAAAAAAAGTGTAGGTGTAAAATGTTAATGCAATATATTTTAATGTTAATATCAGATATGGACACCACCACTTCACATATATTCATCCAGTCAGCACGTTTCAAATAATAATAAATATAGCGAGACGCTGACATCGGTACAATAAATACTGCATTCAAACCTTAAACCTTGAACGGACGGGTGTTCGTTTAAATCACGTACGATAAGTAAGAAACAGGCTGGTTAACTGCTTCCTCCCAGTTTTTTCTTACTATACTATAAATCAGAATAAGTGATCTTAATCAGTAGAATTACGTTACTGATTCTTCACTTAATGAGCTGTTTTCTACTGACCAATCAGTGGCATGTTCTACGATTTCACTGCCAGGCCAGAGTAATTCACTAGGAATCAGTAGAAATCACTGTTTAATTAGTGAACACCAGTAACTAAAATGATAAGAAGAATTTTACTGATTCAAGTAGAGAAGCTTTAGCAGGTCTTCAGAAAAATTCACTAATTTGTAGCAGTTTTAACTGTAACGATTTTAGAGAGTATCTCATGGAATGGGAATGGCGATAAACAATAAAGGTAAATTAATTCTTTCTTCTTCGAGGCCAGAAAAAAATTTACGTAGAGTTCCGAGATTGTTATTCGAAGCGCATTAAAAGCATTAGCATACTCTGCAACACGAACTAATCGCCTCATTCCTTCCCTGAGAATACAGCCCGAGATATCGCGGTTTCGCGGCGAGGTAAAGACAGCCGTTACATTTCAGCAGACGTCCCAAACTTCGAGGTGCTGCAAGAGACCAGAACCATTTAGGAGACAGGCTCATCCTAAATGCTGAGTTTTTTTGGCTTGTTTCTCACTTAAACTGAAAATACAGTTAATATGAAAAAACGACAGCATATATATTTGTAGCACGTATAAAAACTTACAGATGAGCTTTGCTTGCCGTACAATTATTAAGTTTTTACGAAGAAAAAAAAGTTGCATAATTGTTACAACTCTGTGCTATTAGCGAATCACCCAAGTTTTCCAGTTCTGTATATTTGCAGGAAAATTATGATTAGAATGAATTTATTTAATCCTACAAGGACACAGGTGCAATAATTTTATTCAGCCGTTACATTACTTGTCATGCAGGGTCCTAATACACATTTCAGTCACACGCAACTGGAATAAAACGATGTTTTGAAGTACGGTTACTGTGTCTAATTCATCAGAAATTTTATTAAGTATCTCGAGAAGGAATAGCAAAAAGTGTCCTCTTGATAAACGTTGTATTTCTAAAATGTTACTTAAGATTAGTTAACAAATATAATTAGTATATGGTATGCTTTACTATTTAGGAACACTACACTAGCTCATTCTGTGGAGTAAAATGTAAAAAAAAAAAATTGTGCGATATAAGATAACTACTGTAAGTGTAATTTCTTGGTATTTTTAACGCATTTAATATTTGATGTTTTGAAAACACAAATGGTAGTAAGGAAAACTTAACATTTCCAACTACTTAGACAGAACACGTTTGATGAAAGTTCATTTCATTAATACATACATAATTAATTTGATGAGTAACTACACTTTCCATTTAGTTTTGGGAATAAAGGAGTGTAAAAATAGTAAAGCAAATAAAAAGCAAAAGTTTTACTTTTTTTTTTTAAATTTTATGAAGACGAAATTGAAAAGTAACACGGGATATTTTGGCCATCCGGACGGGAATTTGGTCCTCAGATGGCCTGGAAAAACTGGCGGTGCCGCCAACCACAACCACGGAGGAAGCATATTGAGCTCCCGCATACCGATCCAGGCCCGACGTAAGTAAGTGCGCTACCCTCCGACGTCAAAACGGTGCGAAAACCACTCTAAATCATTTAAACATGTCTGCGTATGAGTGAAACTTGACTTATCATTAGAGGTCCGTGTATTCTTTTTGCTACAGGCCAGACTTCATGAACGTTTATGACCTATTCACGGTTTCTTCACACTTTTTAAATCAAATCTTTGAAAAATCACCCCATGCACAACGTGTTTGGTTGTTTCCTAAACATTTCACGAATCACAAGCGTTTCATACTTCAATTAACATAAAACTACCGATTTTTTTGTTAAATTGAACATTTTATTTATACTATGCATATAAACTGTAATACTTCATTGATAATTAATTTGAATTAAAACAGTGAGAAAACAGACGTGTTGGTAATGCATAGTAAGAAATAGTTCTTATGCAGAATATTATTACACTGAGTGTGCACCAGTGCGGTGCGCTGTCCCTTTGGTGTAATTTTCTAGGCTCGGTTAAACTTTGTTTGCATGGGGCGGAGGAATATCCCTAGAGTAGAACTTCAGCAGGGCTTCAGAAAAGTTGTAAGTGACCGTGAACGGACTATAGAAATGTTGCTTGGCAGGAAGAAAGGAGCCAGGCACACAGCACAGTTATGGCCGGCAGGACATCCGCGACCGAGCCCGCTTCGCGCAGGAAGCAGCGCTGTCGAGGACGAGCGTCCTGCGGCCCGGGGTGCAGCCGAGGGTCTCCACGGCGGCCGTAGTATCCTGCCAGGAGCGGGTGGTGGTAATTTGTCCGCGGTGGAAGAAGGCGGTTACCGCGAGGAAGAGGTCGCGGCTGCGCGCTTGCTTGCGTGTGGCAACCGACGCGGCTGCCCGCATGATCGCCTCCTCGCGTAAAGCACGCTCGCGTGACGCGGTATCCGGGAAGGACGACCCCTTACCCTCGCCCGCACCTTACCTTTTCGACACCTGTTGGCAAGGATGGTCTCACGCAATTCCTTAGCCCGCCCGTAGACGTCTACACCTAGCAGCTACCGCCAGTAAAGCTTTCCTTCACCCCAGAATACAGGCTATTTCGCGTTAAAGGGAGCACACTTTCTGGAACCCTCTCATTTGGAATAATAGTTAATAATATACCTTAGACATTAACTTTTGAGTCCTGTGAAATATATACATTGTGTTTATTACATACGTGTCAAATAAGGCCGCGGTGGCTGAGCGGTTAGCCTGCTCGCCTCCCACCAAGGCGAACCGGGTTCAATCCCCTGCCGGGTCACCGGATTTTCGCACGTGGGAATCGTGCCGGACGATGCCGCTGGTCGACGGGTTTTCTCGGGGGTTTCCCGTTTCCCCCGCCCTTTCATTCCAGCGCCAGTCCATACTCACCTTAATCAAAGACCTCGCTGTTAAGAGCCGCCCAAATATCTTCACTCACTCACTTACATGGCAATATTTGCTTTAAAAAAAAGATGGAAACATGAGAAATGGCTGATAAGAAAAAAATAACTAGGGTCTCAAAAGTGCTCACTTTACCGTGAACCGCTTATACATAAATACAACGTGTGGCATAAAGATTTGAGGGATTACAGAAATGTATTACCACTTTACCTAGTAACGAGTCACCGTGCCCATGGTCAAGGGTATTTATGGTCACCACTGTACACGACAAGAAATCAAGTGGCCTGTGTTTTGAGCGTCTGCCTTGTGTGTAATCTGATCTGTTGAAGTTTCTGCGTCTCTCATTTGCGAATAGTTGTTGCCGACACTGGCTAATGCGCTGTACGTCGTTTACTGGTCTCGAGAAGCATATTCTACACAGGCACAGCACCCATCAAAAAATTGAACGATTGCAACACTTGAACTCGTAAATTAATTCGAGACTGAACGGGTTTAATGAAAACGAGTTGTCGGAATACCATAATTACATTTGTCAACAAGACGGCTGTTCCGCCCATTTCCACCACGAAGTTCGTCTCCGCCTGAACGACGTGCCACGCAGACGACGACGACGGATATGGCGTGTATCTGAAGATGACCAGCACCTAATGCTGTGGGCCCCAAGATCACCGGACCTCACACCACGTGACTTTTTTTTGTGGGGTTTCATCAAATACAGGATAAACGCCCCGCCGTTGCCACGTAATATCTCAGGACTAAGAGAGCGGGTCATCGCAACGGTAGGTACTATCGACAGGCCCATTTCGATGCGAGTGTGGCGAGAACTAGACTTTAGTGTGGATGAATGCCGTGCCACCCGCGGTGCACACGCTGAACATTTGTAGGTGTCGCAATTTAACTGTTTGAGTTTCACGTTCCTTCTGCAGTGTTTTCATTCTTGTAAGTTCGATGGTTTCGTAGCGATAAAATTTTGTAATCCCTCAAATCTTTCTGAAACCACCTGTATACGCTCTCTCAGCTACACTCTAAATCTGAATCCGTGAGAATTTCACTGTTTCAATCAGTCAACAGTACATGACTGATTCAACAGTTACTTCAGTGAATTTTACTGATGAATCAGTTTTAAAAAAAAAAGCCAGTTTTTCTTCACTTATTGATTCGGTGACATTTTCCACTGATTCATCAGTCATGTTTTCACTGTTTTTCAGTGGTTTGTTTTTTGACTAATGGATTAGTTGAATAACGTGTAAAAATTGCCGTCAAACAACGTTTAAAAATGGCCGTTAAACAACGTGTATCAAGTGTAATAACAACACACAAACTAATAAACCCAATACAAAATACTTTCTAAAATGTGTTTCGTTTTTCAAAACTCAATTTTACGCAGTAATATGAACATGCAGCCTTTCATTCCGTTTTCATGTAATCATCACAGCGCTCTGTTTGAAGGTTTAAAATGCATGTAATGTGGTGAAGAGTGCAATCATATTTACTATTCGTTTTAACAATCCTAACGGTACCAATTAAACCAAAAACGAAAAGTAAGGGTATACAATTTAAAACTACACGCTTTCGATGAGTAACTATAAGACATATATATTTTCCTCTCACTTGTAAACTTGACTTGGTAGCGCAGATAGTGACTGTACTCAGGCTGCTTATTGACAGTTCAATGACCGGTAAAACATAATATACTCTGAATAGGACAGGGTACGTCAAGACTATTTTGTGTCAGATTAACAAAACTAGCACAAACAGTATTACTTTAATATGTCAGAACATCTCGGATAAAAGGATACGTCGTCAAAACAACAACACTGGCGCTACCATAGAACAGTCCAAAAATCGCCTTCGTTTAGGTTATTCACGCTAAAATAAACAATTTTTAAATCAACCATTGAAAAATGTCACTGCCCCTACCTTGCAAATATTTTAATGCACACATTGGCTGGAATATGCCCTGTAATGTTGGTAACGACGGAGGGAAAGTAGTCCCTTTTTTAACGGACTAAATGTGCTAGGGAAGCATTTGTGAATACTTGAAATTATTTCCTTAACATTGTTTTCTTAATGCATGTAAGTGTAAGAATTAACAAATTTGTTCAATGTTTACTTTCCTAACTATTCCAGACTTCCACTTGACCGATGCACGAATAAAGTGATCAGGCTCACGGCAAAGAAAATTTCACACATGGCAAAAGGACACAAGATGCGCATATAAGTAGAATTTAAGCAGGGCTTTCAAACGTGCTCAATTTACCGTGAACAGCCTTTAACTGAGTCGGAGTGTGCACAGAGCCAAAACGGTGTAGCGGTTCCTTTGAGGTGGGCGTACCCGTTCTCCGATTGGCTGAGCGAGGCTCTGGGAACGGCTTTGTGTCTGATTGGTTACTGCGTGTTGCGAAAGGTGCCGCCTCTTTTCGCTGGACTGTTGGCTGGCAAGTAGGTTACAAGGATCTGATTGGCGAAATGTGTTCCGACATGCTTCTGGCCAGTGACGCCATTTTGCTGTCATGCGCGGCTATAGAGTTTGTGGTGTAAGTGGTTGTTGCACTTCTGAATCGTTAAGTATTCTGTGGCAGGACTTTCCAAATAATAGTTTAAACACAAGCCAATGACTACGGTGAGATTTTTATCTAGTGGGGCCGCGGTGGTGTGGTGGTCAGACTACTCGTCTCTCACCTAGACAAACCGGGTTCGATTCCCGGCAGGGTCGCTCCTGGGTTCTCGCATGTGGAGATCGTACCGGACAATGCAGCTGGTAGACGAGTTTTCACGGGGATCTCCCCNCCCCCCCGCCATGGCATTCCGGCGTTGCTCCATACTCACCTCACTTCACCCTCATTGGCTCTCAAGATCTCGATGTTTAGAGCCACCAAAATTTCTCCACTGCACTCTCCACTTTTTATCTAGTGGTTAGGAAGTCTGATAGCTAGACCCTATATATCAGGTTCAATGCCCAGCCCAGCTGGGGATTTTTCAGATGCGAATGTTTCCTTCTCGGTCCGGAACTTGTTGTGTTGAGCTTTAACCTTCGCGCTGCGCAAGGTGACGGAAAACCACGGGAAAATCATCTTCTCATAGCGGACTGCTCCTTGGACGTGCCGCAGTTTTCTTAAGCGTGACGTTGCCTTGAGTCTGCATCAACCTTCGGGTTGAACATGCGTAATCATTTCATAATTAACCTTACAGCCAACGCTAGAAAACTTTTATTGCCAGGAAATAAAGGTTCTACTGTTCCAGACAATTAAAAAGTTTTTTTTTTTTTTTTTGGCCATCCAGAATACACTCACTTAAGGTACGCTAGATTAGGGAAACGAAAACGTAGAGATCTTTTAAACTTCCATGTGATTATACTGCGGAATAGTTTATATGTATGATCTCACGTAAAACACGATCCCTAACTGGAAGGCTTACAAACTTCTAAATCCGAATAAGTGATTTCAATCAGTAGAATCATTTTACTGAATATTCAGTTGATGAGCTGTTATCTACTGGAGAATCAGTGGGGTACACTGGGGTCTTACTACCAGGCCAGTACAATTCACTAGATATCAGTATAAATAACTGTTTAATCAATGAATACCAGCAACTGAAAAGATCTGTAGAATAAATCTGATTCAAGTGAAGCACTTGCAACAGATCTGCAGTTGAATTAGCTGATTTGGAGCGGTTTTCCACAGTTTTAACTGTTTCGTAGTGAAGTGAGATTTGGACGGCTCTTTACATCGAGGTCTTGAGAGCCGATTTAACTGTTTCGATTTCTGAGTGTAACTCTGTGGAATAACGTGTCGCCGGCTTTCCTGTATACAAATTATGGCAAGTTTTAGACCTAACTAGGACAAACCTTTCCCCCTGCAGCCTTACATATATTTATTAGGGTGGGAAACAACGAGGTGCGGTAATGATCATTATATTAAATATTTAATCCTAAGCAGCGGTCAGTAATAATGTTATTGTTGTTTACTAACGCGTCCTCCACTTTATGCAAGAGGGATAGTGTGCGGGTGGTTTATTTCTAGATGACCTATTAAAAACGACTTTTTGAAAACGCAGCACACATTTTATGGCATAGGTGGGGGACTCAAACCCAGTACCTACATCAAAGCCCGAAAGGCCATGCCGTAACGGCATTGGACGAGTGGTTACACTCAACCCCTCGTAACGAACTTCGCTCAGTTAGGAAGAGGAAGTGCACGTGAGAGCTACTGCGAATGCTTATCAGAGAAGCTGATAGCGAGTATTTCCAGTAGATGTGTTTCCAGCCTTGTTTTTGGCTGTTAAAACTCCATTACCAGCCGTTACGGCGGGCTTCCAATCTTTATTGCCCCTCCTGTGGCTAGCGAGCCCTCTTCGATACTTTGTTTCGTTTTATGAACTGTTCTGATTGTTTCTCCGAAGAAAATACGATATCTTTTGATGTTTACAACTTAATGTTTGCGCTCAAAAGACAGCTCCACACAACGTGCAGGAATGACGCTTGCATCAACACAGTTACCAAAATTATTACATTCAAGGCGCCATCTGTGGAGTGTGATGGCAGCACTTGTCTATAATTGAATTTAACAAATATTTACTAGGCATTATACAGACGCACTCCTATTTCTTGCCTCAGAACACACGCTAAGACTTTAAATTGAAATCTCGATGAAAATACCTGTAAACATCTTGATTTTACTGGCGGAAACCCAAACTAAAAGTCTGTTTGCATGAAAGTTGGTTTGCTGTGTCCACCGTGATAGTACTGTATTGATTCAGACATTTTTAAATGAGACTTGCAAACACTTGAGTCAATGGTTGTTCATGTTTCCTCCAAGTTAATTATTTGATTTTAGTGTTACTCTATAGGGAAATATTGTAGCGTAAGTAAAATTTTATCTAACTGAATATTCATTCATAAGAATTTGTTGCATATCCAGGGAAGAATATCGGTTTTACTTTTAAGGGCAGGCTTATCAATGCCGAGTTAAATGTGCAGGATATATAAATATATAGCTTCCTGACAACTAAATATATAGGATAAACTGCACATATGTAGCTGTATGTTAGCTGCTGTCAGTTGAAAATTGAACTAGTGTGGCTATACTGACAAATAAAGAAAGTTGTCTCGGACTAAGTAAATAATTTTAAAGTTTACTTCTCAGAATCTATGTTTTATGCATATAGGCTAGGTACGGCTCTCATTCTAATCCAACTTAGTTTAAATCTAAAAACGGCACTTAGAAAAATCGTTTATCCACGACTTGAACCCGAAACACCTTTGCAACCTTGGTCAGTGCAGTCGTCAATAAGTTCACTGTTAGAAAAAATGTTCGTAAAGTTACGGAAAGTACCGGTTACAAATTATCCAGACATCTGCGAGAAATTAGAGACACTTGGTTTTTCCAATAGCGTACTCTTCGTAATTCAAAATAAGTTTTACTTTCGTAAGGTGGGTGTTTCAATGTGTATAAAATGACTTTAAAGTTTAAAAAATTGGTCCGGTAGCGGGATTTGAACTCGGAAAAGATTTGATAATCCAGCACATTATCCACTCATCTAACACGCTTTTACAAGAAGCTGTAAATTCATGTAGAATGATGCATGTGAACCTCCTAGTTTCTAGTCATGTTAGTGTTTTTGCCAGTTTTTTTTAAATATTCATATTTACAAACAGGGGTAAGAGAAAGAGTTTTATTTTTGTAATGTTTTTCACTGTGCATAACAGAGAAATATAAAAAAATTCAAATATTTTGTCCTGTAGTGGGATTTGAACACGAATCGAAATATTACACTCAATAACTCAAGCCACTCACCTACTACACTAAGTATTTCATAAATATGGATTTTACATGAAAATGAACGCGCCTCTTAGTTTCAAGTCGTGTCAAAGCACTTGCTATATTGTTTTATTTGCGGTTTATAAAACGAGGTTACGAAAAAAATAGTTTTATTTTCGTAATGTGCATGTTTCACTGTGTACACAGGTTTTATCCTGTAGCGTAATTTGAACAAGAATCAACGAATTGGCACTCCATGAGAGGTTCGCCACTCACCTACTACTATTTTACACGAAGTAGTATTGTGGATATAGGATTTCATACGCTTCAGGTATCACTGGCATTGTTCCTGTTTCAAAATCAAAGCCATAAGAATACGGAGAGCTTCTGTAGTTTATATTTACGGAGTTATTTCCGTTATTCGTCATTAAGAAGTGCTTTTCCGTAAATTAACTCTACATCTCCGTGAACGTGTCCGTGAATCTACATAAGTTCCTAACGGTGTTTAAATGAAGATATACTGACTTTCTGCAGAAGTATGCTTACTTTTTTTTAAAGTTATATTAAACCTATCGCCCTACGTCATGCAACGTTTACAGCCACTTTTTGTGCCATTTATGGCTATAACAGATTTGTTATTGCAGTCTGGCTATTGAAATTGCAAGCAGCGATATGCACATGAAGAACAAAATAATGGATTATATATTGCAAGCTGTGAATGAATTTCATTAAAAAAAATACTCACCTCGCCGTTTTTGTTGTTTGCAACATAAGACACCATCCAATCTCTTTACTTATCTTGAACGATTATTTTAACTAGCTACTCTGCTTTAATTGGCCACTCGTTTCGCCTGAAGCTTGAAGTACCCAGACTTCAATAAAAACTTGTCTCCCATTTACTGATTGCTGGGTGTAAAAGTTGTTTCAACTCTGCACTCATAAATTGACCTAAAGATATGTCTGTCCTTGTGCAAAGTTGTGGTAGAAAATATCTGAGTGACTAGCTAAAATTTACAAGTAACGTTACAATTTTCTTCAAATTTTCAGGTTTTCGCATTATTTACAATATTGTCCGTGATTACAGCTATAAGCTGCCACAACAATAAATTGATCACAGTGTCACCACATGTGTTTTGACTTTAGATGAGCTTTGACCAGTTTTATATCGGTGTGCGTATTGTGCTGAAGTCAAGGTTATGACACACGTGTTGTGACAAAATTACAAATTTGATTCGTGAACAATACCTCGAGAATGTTCGCATCTAACATGTAGTGTTATACTGTTGTCAGTAATAACTCCACTCAATATCAAGAAATAAAATTTCGCTTTTATTCGAAATTCCCTATATTTTCCAGATATTACAGAATACATAGTTCCCAGATTTACCGAGTTTTCTAACTCTCAATCTGTCCTGAATAGGTTTATATTATTTTACATACATTCTTATGTCTGTAATACGATCAACATGTTCTTCCCATCTTAACAGGTACTGATTTATTGCTTGAAAATTGTTCTGTGTATTTAACTCTGCTGTAACCTGTCCAACCACAGAGTCCTCGATCGAAGACATGTTGCACATAAAGGATTTTTATGGTCTGTACTGTATATTGTGAGAAAAAGGTTAATACTGAAGAAAATTTTTTTAGCGTGCTATGTGGTGAGAATCTAATGGTATTTGATGGTAAATGAATGACGATTGTCTCGTGTGGATTTTGTCTTGTACAGAAACTTTTTGTGCAGAGTTGGTCTTGAGCATAATCTGTTAAGGGGCATCAGGCCCCGCCCTATTGGATTTTCACTATTTTTGCAATAAGTTCCATTAAAGAATGTTCAACAAAATTTTTTGCACGACATTGCATAAATAATAGTTTCTAAATCTTTATCAAGCTGTTTTAACTGTGCCATGTTTATTAATTTTTGACTAGTAGCTGCCGGCAAGAAATTAGTAATTTTTTCTTGCCAACAGTTACAGAAATGATCCTGGCAATAGTAGTCTAGCAATACATGTATTAGAACATGTAATAAGCAATGCCCTATGCATTGTCGACGCCCAAAATAAAATATAAATCCTGTGTTTCAAGTTAACTGCGAAAATCCCGTACATCTAATATAGCAGGGACTGGCCCCCTTTGAAAAGGAATTTCTGTGGTTCGGGCATGATTCTATCGGCAATGATTGGAAAATGGCAACAATTATTAACTGCGAGTACACCTTTAGCTTTACTTTGTTCATTATCCAACCATTTAACTTAAACCTGTATGCCGCGATAAAATTGTCCGTACAAGCTCGGGCGGAAGCTTCCATGGGACCTGCTACCCAAGTTTGCATGCAAGCAGTTATGGAGAGTTCTTTGCAATAGCCTATCCAACGGTACTTGTTGCCAGACTAGTAAAGAAGAGTGCATTTTTTTATGATTTTATTTCTGCAACTGTAGTTCGGGAACATTCTTTACTTACGACTTCAGCATTATGCGTTTATGCACACAGCCTAATTGTTTTGTTGTTGTGACTGGAAATTTTGTGTTAAATAATCACGAATGTTGACGATAATTTTCGCATAATGCTGCTTTAGAGTCAGTAAAAGTTTTCGTGATTTTTTATTTACTATTTATTCGTGTTTAATAGTCCATGATGTTTGATTTAATCCTCCTACCGCCCCAATTATCTGATTGGCTAAAATTCCAACCTTGTAGAAAACCTTCCATCAAAAATTGCACACGACCAATAACGAAAACATCCCTGAAAACGGCCAGCAAATGGCCAAATAATCAATTAAACCATCCATACAAGTGGCCATGCAGACTTGCATGGAATCGTCCAAGGTATATTCAATCGTGGCATACAGGCTTAACATGATGAAGTCTGCCAAGTACGCCATTCCGGTACTGACCTCGGATAGAAATCTTCCGGATAAATAACGTAATAATTACAACACGACGACAGTCGCAATCGGAGAATTGAGTTTCTAGCTTCTTCCCGACCGGTTCTCATTCTACGCGTTTTGGGAAAACGCACGGCACATATCTCGTCTTTCTGTCGATAAGTACGCCAGTCTCAGGGGAATAAATTACANGCGTTTTGGGAAAACGCACGGCACATATCTCGTCTTTCTGTCGATAAGTACGCCAGTCTCAGGGGAATAAATTACTGTATTAACTGAGCTTTCTCTCAGCCATCTGTTCGGCCACCATACCGACTGACGAACTCATGCTATATTCGCACCGGCTTGTTTGGCCTGTTAAGAACATGCACCAAGCGTAGTTGCAAATATACTGTAGTTTTCGGAACCCACTCTTGAGAGAATGAAAGATAACATGCCGAATTTAATTTCGGGAGGGGGAGGGGAGGATATTAAATTTAAATTTTTTTTACTGTATCCTTGTTTGTATTGTGTTGGCATGTTCATTCACGTCATGTCCTGCTTTTCATGACAGTGCCGGCCTCAAAGGGGATGAAAATCATTTTAAGTTTTGTAAGGAATTTTTCCATGGAATTTATTTCAAATTTATTTTCAGCAATTCGGGTTTTCGAATTTATTCCAAAAAAACTCCTCAGGCCACTGAATTGAAAGTTGGTTTGCAATATATCAAACATTTTCAAAATCAGTCAAATATTTTTACCCTTGAGTGTATATTTTTTCTAACACAATAGGTGAGATATCTGCTGTAATGTAGGCAGCTAATAATGAAAAATACATTGTATGCCTCAACGTATTGTTAGAAGTTTAAATTTTTATAATTAGCGGCCACTGAAATTGATTGCTTTTTACGTTGTAGTATCATTTATAGTTTAGTACTGGTGTAAAAAGTCGTATTGCACTGACATCATGAATTACGGTCTTAAACGCAAAATAACGGCTATAAACCTTTATTCTCATTCTAAGTTTAATAAACTATGTAGGCTTCTGATGCAGTGAACGTAGGCTGAAGAATGTAAGTATAAATTAAGATCTATATTAACAACCACGTTTAATGTGAGAAAAAACCTTAAGTTTTACTTCTGTTGTATGAGTGACTGTGTGTAACTTTCTTAGACACACCTGTGGTAGTCAGTTCGTCAAATAATAATGTTTCGTTCGATTAAGTACCAACAAACCAAAAAAGTTGCTAATAATAAATCATTGTTGACATAATTAATGTGCTAAACAGTAAAACAAGAGTTTTTACAGCCAACGAAATATATAAAGTTGAAGTGACCAGTGTTTTTTTTTTTCGCGGATAACAAACTCTGACTTCAAACAACTGTTTTGTTAACACATCGTCTTGGTTTTTGTTGCCACTGTTCTAAAAAAATTTCCTGCGGTCGAACAAATTTTTTTTTCTGAGTAGCGTGCTTGCCGAGCCTGCATTTTCTTTGGCCCGACCGGAGAGCAAAGCGTTGAACAAAGTGTCAACTAACTTCGAATCATCGGACGCACCAAAGCGCGGAGTGCGGTGGGTGAGGTATAGTCCGTCTCGCAAACGAGTGCACTTTTTTGAAAATTGTAACAGTAGTTTCGTGGCAAAATATTTTCTGTTGAATACTGGGCAGGTTGAGTGAGCTGAGTGAGTTTATGTAAAAATAATTTGTGGCAGGTAGAGACACCGCTGTACCCATGGAAACAGCTATAAACCGGCCTGACTTTAGTCAAAAAAAGTGCACTCGATCGTGGGACAGACCCGAGACTAAAGATGAGGTAGACCGCTTATTCGTCTTCTGTGCATGTACCTAACACTGACCTACCCCAAAGCATCGCAGCTGTCAAAGTGACATGGTCAGAAATGATAAATGTGTTTCTTTATATCTTAATTTGTAAATGGTAATCATTATTTTATTAATAAAATACTTTTACCAATTTTATTTTGATCAATTTGCATTACGAATTCGTTAGAAGAAGTATACACAAATCTCAAAGAACTTGTTAACTAATCAGTATTCTAACCTGAAATCCAATCCACGACGTATTTGCTGGTCGGGTCGGTGGAAAAGCAGTTCGATGTTGGGACACGGGAGACTGGTTGTGCTCAGACGGCGAGATCGGTCTACCTTATCTTTAGCCTATAGGACAGACTGTAACTGAGAGCAATGTTTCCTACGTGTTCGGTGCGTCCAGTTAGAAAGGCGGAAAATGTTTCGTAGGTAGCTCGTAAGGAGGGCGGGGCACAGTGCAACAGCACGCGGCGCCGCGCCGCGCCCGGCCGCCATCTTGGCGTGCGTGGGTGCCTTGTTCGCGGCGTTTTAATTCCCTGCTCGCGCGGGGGTTCCNACCGCCTCCCGTCGTTAACTGCCGGGGAATAAGTCGAAAATTAAGGTGCTCGGCCTGGCTGACGAGTCGACTGCGTTGCACAAGTATAGTGGCAAACACGCGATTCAGAAAACGGTTTGATATTTACGTAGCGGTGCCAGAACAAATAATTTGAGTGAACAAGTTCTCATTTCAACTCCGAGGATATTTTTTTTCGGGCGTGGGAATGGCTGTTTTAGTGTGGATAGAGACGATGAGGATGAAACGAAGTGAGCATGGGACAATGAAGGGGCGGGGGAAAGGAATATCCCCGAGAAAACCCACTGACCAGTGGCACCGCCCGGCACGATTCCCACGTGCAAAAATCCGGGAGCGACTCCACCGGGAATCGAATCCGGTTCACCTAGGTGGGAGGCGAGTAGTCTAACCATTACACCACCGCGGTCCCAATGGCTATTTTAACCAGAATCAATTTTAGCAGTTACATTTTCTATAGAGAAACTATAAAGTTGTCTTTAGACACGCGTCACACTTTTATCTTTAACAGCTTACCATATTGCTACGAATGAACTTTTAAGTAAATTCATACCTGAAAGGGGCTATGGGCGTAGCTAAATAATGAGTCATGATCAGGTAGAGCGCAACAATACAAAATGAGGTTTATTGAGCATAAGGATTATACAATAACTATTTACGTGACTATTAATCGGGGGAGCTTAAATGAAATACCAAGATGCTAATTAATTACATTAAGTTTTATCCGCACACCCCTACTATTACAATATAATTGGAAAGTCCCCACCTTGTTCATGTTGCCGCAGGCTGATTCTAGGAGGCGGTTAACGACGGCCGGACACACCCATCTCCACGACTTCTTGGTCCGCTGCCCCGATGAAAAAAGTAGCTGCTCTCAGTGTTAGGTTGGCCTATATCTGGCGCGTTGTTTAATATTTTCTGTCCCGTTTACTGACCGCTGGAGAGAGTTTCTGCAACTACCTTTCGCAAGGTATTGCTGCAATTACGCCCGTGCCCTGGTTCAATTTTTGAAGGTGTGATCAGGCAGGCCGCCCATATTAGGCCTGATCACTTCATAACATTATAGAGTGACCGCTTGAATGTCACGTTCTGACGGGTCGCGGACGGAAAGACTGCATGCCAGTTGAGCGCCTTGCGCATAGAGACGATGAGGCTAACGGTTAGTGTACAGAAGTCGACCTTCAGAGCTTACACGTTTTAGAGGCCTCCAACAAGCGAAATAGCTGAACCTTAAAAATGTGGGTCCCAAAAACTGATTATTTTATATTTGTACGAAATACCGTTCAACCTGTATATATTACTTCGCTTTGAATTAAAAAATATCAGACCACATGTTTTTTTGCGTTATGATATGTCAAAATCACAATTCTAGTGTTTTTGTAACGTGCAAATAAAATAAACGAAATAGTTTACCGGAAATTTAACTAACAAGGATGACCGAAAAGACACGTTTTAATTCATTTTAATGTATGCTTAGGAAAATATGTTTTCCAAACAATTATAGATTGTTACAAATCAAAAATTTGTAAAAGTTCCTTCTATAAAGCAATTTTTTTTTTAAATAGCAAAAATTTTTCATGGCATGATTTCAAATATTTCTTAAAATAACACATGGTACCTTATTTCAACGTGAACTATCTCATTTCGGTAAATGAGTTGGTTTTTTTATTATTTGTACGGGTGATTCTGACATGCTAAAAATATGCAGTCTAAAAAATTTTTATGCGATGGAATAGTACTTGCAAGTAATGTTTACAAGTTGAACAGTATATTGTACAAATCAAAACTAATGGAATTTTTCGTTGCCAACACCATCAAGCAGCAATATTTCCACGAGCTTATTTTCATGTGGGTCGTCACGAACGACACGCCAGCAGTCGAGACCCGTCAAGGCAGTGGAAGGGGAAAGGTTTTGACTGTAGGGAGTTATATGTAGATTACAGTTGTAGCGAGGCGATGATTGTAATTTAGAACAATTAAATTTATTGCACTGTAAATCCTTGTACTTGCTATCTGTTATTATGAGGCACGAATGCATGGGAATGCTAATAGCGTCACTGGCATGCGCATGGGCATATATGCCGGGGAGTAGAATATTATATTAAAATAAGACTACACGCTAGTGGTTTGAATCGTATATTTCAGACCCCCCTCCCCCCGCCTGTTAGAAACGTCTGGATCACTTTAATTTTTTTACCTCTGCGATTGAATGAATGTCGAAAGTCTACAGACTTAGCTCCCATCCGTAAGCATGACCAGCTACAACTAATTCCGAGTCGACCTTCACTACCTCTCTCCTCATAGATTTACACCCGTTGGTATGCGAATGAAATGTCTTATCTCTGCGTGAAAATACACTGAAATGAAAAAAAAAACTGTCTCTTATTAGGTTGGACGAAAATCTCTTTAAAAAAAGACAGAGGAGACACGTGTGCAAATTAGGAATGTTGGATTCCGTAGGTTTCCAAACATAGTAAACTGGAATAAATTTGTTTTTTTTTTTATTTGTTGAAGAACTCGCAAACATAATATGCGATTCACAAATTTTTGTGTATAACATATTCAACTCATCTTTACTGTGTATGTTTGCAAGAAAACGTACTGTGAAAATGTTCGAAATTATTTGATGAANTTTTTTTTTATTTGTTGAAGAACTCGCAAACATAATATGCGATTCACAAATTTTTGTGTATAACATATTCAACTCATCTTTACTGTGTATGTTTGCAAGAAAACGTACTGTGAAAATGTTCGAAATTATTTGATGAAAGAAACACGAATTTCACACGCAATGGACTACAGCTCATGCACCAGGTCGGTGGGCTTCTCAGCAGTTTATTTTCAATTAGTAATGGCCCTCCCACGTTCAAAACAACGGAAGGGTGTGAAGCAATAGTCACGCTGTATATTCGCTGTCGGGAAAACCCATGGTTCGATTTCCCGATCTAACAATCCTAAGGTCAATTTTAGGCCTACATGGTTTTCCAAAATAATTTCGGGTGAAAGCGACAGTCAATTGCTTCTATGTTCTCCTTTCTTTGAGCCACTGGTCTCTTCTGTAACGACCCCGCTATACACGAAACATTAAGGGGTCCGCCAACCTCGAGCTATTTTCCGCTTTGATGCAGAGATGTGCGATATCAATAAGGACTTATGGGTCTCCGGAGGCAAGGGCAGGGGGCTGTAGCGCCGTCCCCCATGTCGTAACAGGCGCGGCCGGCGTCCACGCGCGAGGCGTCTCGAGTGTCTTTGACGATCACGTTGTGACGTCATGGCAGTAATCTTTGTTATCCTTGCCCCAAAACCTACATAATCCAACTACTAGCTTTCCATGGAAGAACCACCTAAATNGCAGTAATCTTTGTTATCCTTGCCCCAAAACCTACATAATCCAACTACTAGCTTTCCATGGAAGAACCACCTAAATTACACTTTATTAAAAATCGCTGGAATAAATTCAGAATAAATGTATGGCGTATGAAACATAAAAAGTATGCTGTTAGANACACTTTATTAAAAATCGCTGGAATAAATTCAGAATAAATGTATGGCGTATGAAACATAAAAAGTATGCTGTTAGACAAATTTTGGACAAAGAATAGACATGATATAGGATGACTTATGGACCCCAGCTAGAATACCGACCTGGGCATTAGATCATTTTTAACGAACTTGGTACGTGATTTTCTGTCTGTTTACGTGCTTATACGCACCTAATATATACATATAGGCAATATTTATCGTTTAGGCGTGGCGTAAAGCCTCTCGTTCGAGATCCGAAACCATAAAAATAATAATTTTCTATCGGACTTAGAAAAAAATTTGCTATTATTAATTACCCTATGATGGGAAGAATATATAATAAGCGTAAGACTCTGAACTGGCGTGCAGTATTATCGTGGTGCTGCGTGTAACTATGGGACTTTAAGCGGTGACCCTACCATTTTATTGGTGGAAAGACTTTGGCACGGTTCAGTGCAAGGCCCTTGAGCATTTATGTAGGCATATGTATCTAACGCGTATATTTTGAGAGACGCTGCTTTTAAGAAGCAGTTTTTTGTTATGCTGGAGTGCTCTGGAATGACGTTCCCAACGTGCGTGACGTCTTGTAAGCACACAAAACCCCCGCCTTAAGGGTGTGTTCATTTTGCAGATCAGCACATTGAACGCACGTTTAACAGCTTCTTAGAAAACCGTGTATTTCAAACACACTGCACCGTAGTTCAAACGTCAGGTAGACGGGAACCTTAAGCCCTGATTTTCTACGCGAGTTTTCTTCATTTTATGCTATTCTGAAGATGTGTTATTGTGTTTCGTACAATACTAACCTTGCTGCAATTATTGTGAAACATAATGTACATTAACTTAGAATTAGTAGGGTTTTGGTGCTAAAGCTGATTATTAATTAAAAGCCAGCTAATTCCTACTAGTAAGCATCTGTACTTTGCAAAAACAAATATTGCAAAATGTAACGTAAGCAAGATATAAATGCAATATTGAGGCTGTTATTCACAGACAGTACTTGTAGATGAAATTAATGAATTTCATATTACATGAAAATGTAGCGTTATCGAATAAATTTTTATCTGCATTATTACATTCTTCGCACATTTCATTTGTACGATGAGGGATATCTACGTGAAATAGTTATATTTAACTATTACTTTTATTCTTGAAAAGTACGTATTTGGTGCCTACAAGCATCACATATAAGATAGTCGAAAGAATACTTCTACGATGCACACGAAAGGTACGGACTATTAATTACCTCAAACCTGTATGAAGAACATTAAGTGAATGCACAATAACATAACCCAGATATTGGTTGACGCAAAAGTAATAAATATAAACGTTGATACGTCACCTTTGCGGCATAATTTTGAACGTCATCTAGTTAAAGCGAAATGTATAATGCTGTTACCATAAAAATTCAAAGTATAATTGCAAATGTAATAATGCCTACTGCCTACCAATACAAGATATTTACAATATATTTTTGTAAATGTGAATAGTTTATTAGTTGCTAATATGCTGCTCCGTTAACTATATGTTTGTGTAATATTTTATTCAGAAATATTACGTAGTCTGACATTTACTTAATCCAATGCCGTCCCTGTAATCAGTCGTGAATTGTTATATGAAACATTTTATTTAAAGCAACATGCGTATTACTTATTCGTTACCTACAAATTGTGTTATAAGTTAAGTAATGCCTGTCGATTGAAGTAAAACAAAAGTACAGAACTGTTTGCAAAGCCCAGCTCTTAAACAAAGCACGACAGCCGAGTACGCCTGCGAAAATTACTGTACGCTTTTTGCCGCACAAGGCTTCTGTACCGAGGTCTGAGAGCACGACGGAGAGAATACAAATTACCTGCAATCAGACGCATTATTTGATACAATCGTGAGTTGTTAAGTGTGATACAGGAAGGTCACGCGAGAGATAGCGTTCGCATACAATGGTATTCATCATCATTCATACCAACAACTGTTTTCAAAATTGCTGCCGGCATTCTTGCAAGGTGTAATTTTTTTTCAAGAGAAAAGTATTCTTCTAACAGATAAAACATTTTCTTGAGTACTTAAGCGGAAACAAAGAAGCTCCACGAAAATATTTTATAACGTCCGCTTCGGTTTTCTTTTTTAATTGCTTCCTTCATCGTTGGCAATCCTACTTCGACTGTTTATGATGCCATTCCTACTTACATATCTTTCTTTTGTTTTTCTATTGGCGCCTCAATAGCCTAATTTTCTGCACTTCTTCTATTCTCCGGTTCGAGGCAGAACAATAAAAGAGAAACGTTTATTGCACTCTTTCAGAACTGTTTTCCATTTTACAGCACAATGTTCCCTAATAAACACAAAATTAACCATCTCAAACTTATTTTATGTTGTGTACAATTACTCAGTTTCGTCACGCGATAGTTATCTCTAGTTCCGAAGTGTGTAAGTACGTCAATAAACATCTTTCTGAAACACAGCAGCCAAACAATAAAATTCTTTAATTAAATTATTGTTAAACCCAAATAATGGAGCCGCAGAGGCTTAACTTAGTAAACTTGAAAATTTTGCAATCGTCAATCATAGCATTTGTGGAACCATATATATTACAAGTGACTTCCTTACACACTAAGAAATAATTCGGAAATTTGCCATACCAGTGTACACGCCTAGTGAGAAAGCAGGAATGGTAATGTTTTCCCCTATGCATTTATTGTAGCGTTCCTAAATTTGCTCAGCCAACAGTTAAATTCGTAGGGAAGTTCCCAACTTTGTATAGTAGCGAAGTTAAACATTCCTGTATATGCAGCTTGATGCGATACAGTGTATAGGTTTAAAACTTCCATTACACTTTAGGAAGTTTACCAGAAAATTGTTTACAGTGTATCTCAGTTGCAATGTAGGCTTGCTGGTGAAAGTTATATTATGCTGTTAAATATACAGCGTTTTTTCATCAAGGAAAATTACATCTTCATTATCATAAAACTTTCACTTGTTTATTATGAGCTGTGTTTCACTCTGTAAACGCTTCTGAGCGACTGGCGCGTCTTTGCAAAATGCGACTGCGATTGTACAGCTTGAAAGAGCGCTGCCGTGCGGCTGACGCCATCCAATGAAGCTGTTCGGACTTACCAACCGGGATGATGGTGCTCTATGTCAACAAGCTTTTAAGTTCATTTAACGGTTTCATCAGTACAATAACTACAGCTGCGCCAAAAAAAACCCTACAATTTACAGTCGAGCATTATAAACAGGTGTGACTTCTCAACCTCATTTTGTGATATTCAAAATATCTCATTTACACATGTAAGTAATTTACCTGAATATACTATTCACAAAGAATATGTGAACAGCCAGATACTGGGCTGGTGTGAAGCACGCCAGATTGAAGACTGAAGTTGGGTCCGGCATCGCGTGTACAACCGCCTAGTGGTCATCTGAATACCTTTCAATTCAACCACTGCGGAAAAAATATTACATTATATGTACACATATTATTTTAATATTTGATTAAGCATTACCTGAAGTATTCAGATGGTATCGAACTATTATATGAAATAGTCATATGTCTTGTCTTAATCTGTGGCCACAGGAATTAACGTTTTTTTTGTACACGTAAAAAAATTTTAATTGGAACCAATCTATAAAAACTAATATAGGGCAAGCCTGCGTAATTGTTTTTATTAACTTTGTGAACATATATTTGATCCTAGTGGTGTATTTCTGTCAAGCCATTTCTTCCCACGGAAACTTTTAACACATCATAGCGGTGCAAGACATTATGCAAAATAAGTGCATTAAAACGGTAAATTATTAGCTTAAGAAGTTGACAGAAACGATTAGCTACGACCGCCCTTTCTTAAGTTCTCTATGTTGGCGGAGCCGCGGTGGTGTAGTGGTTAGACTACTCGCTTCCCACCTAAGAGAACCTGGTTCAATTCCTGGCGGGTTTTCTCGGGGATCTCGCGTTTCCCCCACCCTTGCAACCCGCCGCTGCTCCATACTCGCCTCGCTTCACCCTCACCGGCTCTCAAGACCTCCATGTTAAAGAGCCGCCCAAATATTTTCACTCACCTACTCTATGCTGGCTTCCAAAATATTGTGTACTCGAACTAACGTATAGGGAGTTAATTCAAGTCCAATGCCTTCTTAAACTAACCTAGGATTGCCTAGGATTGTTGGTGAAGGGGATAGTTCTTACTCGCGCATGAGCAATAGCAACGACAACGTATGTTGTCATGTACGGCACATACCAGCGCCATTACCTCGCGAGCAGCTGGAAAGGTCTGGCAAATCGCAGGGCTTTTTACGGCGGACGAGAATGTTCGAGACATGTTTGTCTCCTGCAATCTTCGGAGAGCTACGTTCTACCTTCACAAGCGAATAGGGATTTAACTTCTTACTGCGCTTTCGAACGTGAAGAATCTTCCGTACAGTATATACTTCGTCACGAGCAATGCTTGTCGGTACTCGGGAAATCATACCGCAGCCATCAGAGCCAATCACGCTGTTTATCAATCACTGATCGAGCACTGCTGTCTACCGTGAGTTGGGGATGTCGCCTTGTCCGGAGCGTCAGAATACCATCTTCGTGCGTCCACGCACCTTCGCTATATCCACGAAAGAAGACGCCAAGGGACCTTCGGCCAGCAGAATTTCAGGTTTGAATACAGGCTATGGCGTAAATGTTGGTTTTAATGCACGTTTAAGTCAGTGGCGTATGGATGAGTTTTATCGATTAGCCTACCGGCATAAAGCGGCAACTTCTTAAATCCATCTTAGTTCACTATCTTTATTTCCATAGTTATAATAATAAGATTTATACGCTTTTATGTATTACTAAAACGCTACGTGCGACAAAAAAGAAATCTCTTAGGCTACGGAAAATAGGTTTTAATTAAAATCTCGGTATAGACGCAAATGATGGTCGTCAATAAGCATGTTCTACAGCGGTATTAGGCGTCCTTCCTTGAAATTCTCTGAACCACGTTTGTCTGCCTGATATAGTCTGTCACATTACGTACATTGTTACAAGAATAATTGCAAATGGCGTGTTTTCATGAAAAGAAACAAGGTGTATAGTAACGAGTTAAAAATATCATCCTCTATTTAAAATGTTCTCTGCACGTGTACGCTTTTTAGCTACGTAGCTGCAGTTTGTTACCAAAAAACAGTTTTCTTTATATACGTTTTTAGAACAGAAAAATTATATTCACAAGTTACCAGTGACGAAAGCCAATGCGTTTGTTTTATTTTGTGAAAATGAAGCCAATTCCATTAAAATTCTTTAACTACAGTTTTTTCTCGTCGAATACCGCTTTGCATTGCTCTTTTGGCCACCACTTCTTCTCAACGTGTGATATTTAAATAAAAAAGCGTAAAATTTACAGTGGAATCAGCAAGGGCTTATGATTTTATCCTTAGGATTCAGGCTCTCAAGTATTTTTGTGTGGTGGGATACAAAACAAAATTTTAACGATAGTTCGTTACACAATATACTAGACAGAATAATTAGTTAAAACATATAGTTACTGATTTCTAAAATGACACTATTTAAAAGCTTAGCTTGCGTTTCTGCAGGTACAGTGTATTGTCATCCATTTAGAAACATCCAGTGCCATCGTTCCAAAGTACTCGTACTTATATTCAGTACCAAAGCCTTAAGACACAGACGTACACCAAATGTCACTAATTTGCTCCGCCATGTTTACGTAAATAACTAAATGTGCAAAAGGGTTTTCCAAAGTTAGAATTTTAATAATCGCCAACCTTAAATTAGCNACGTCAATAAACATCTTTCTGAAACACAGCAGCCAAACAATAAAATTCTTTAATTAAATTATTGTTAAACCCAAAGAATGGAGCCGCAGAGGCTTAATTTGGTGAACTTGAAAATTTTGCAATCGCCAATCATAGCATTTGTGGAACCATATATATTACAAGTGACTTCCTTACACACTAAGAAATTATTCGGAAATTTGCCATACCAGTGTACACGCCTAGTGAGAAAGCAGGAATGGTAATGTTTTCCCCTATGCATTCATTGTAGCGTTCCTAAATTTGCTCAGGAAACAGTCAAATTCGTAGGGAAGTTCCCAACTTTGTATAGTAGCGAGGTTAAACATTCCTATATATGCAGCTTGATGCGATACAGTGTATAGGTTTAAAACTTCCATTACACTTTAGAAAGTTTATCAGATAATTGTTTACAGTGTACCTCAGTTGCAATGTAGGCTTGCTGGTGAAAGTTATATTATGCTGTTAAATATACAGCGTTTTTTCATCAAGGAAAATTACATCTTCATTATCATAAAACTTTCACTTGTTTATTATGAGCTGTGTTTCACTCTGTAAACGCTTCTGACCGACTAGTGCGTCTTTGTAAAATGCGACCGCGATTGTACAGCTTGAAAGAGCGCTGCCGTGCGGCTGATACCATCCAATGAAGATGTTCGGACTTATCAACCGGGATGATGGTGCTCTATGTCAACAAGCTCTTAAGTTCATTTAACGGTTTCATCAGCACAATAACTACAGATGCGCCAAAAGAACGCAACAATTTACAGTCGAGCATTATAAAACAAGTGTGACTTCTCAACCTCATTTTGTGATATTCAAAGTATCTCATTTACACATGTAAGTAATTTACCTGACTATATTATTCACAAAGAATATGTGAACACCCAGATTCTGAGCTGGTGTGAAGCACGCCAGACTGAAGACTGAGTTGGGTCCGGCATCGAGTGTACAACCGCCTAGTGGTCATCTGAATACCTTTCAATTCAACCACTGCGGAAAAAATATTACACCATATATACACATATTATTTTAATATTTGATTAAGCATTACCTGAAGTATTCAGATGGTATCGAACTATTATATGAAATAGTCACATGTCTTGTCTTAATCAGTGGCCACAGGAATTAACGTTTTTTTTGTACACGTAAAAAAATTTTAATTGGAACCAATCTATAAAAACTAATATANGTGGCCACAGGAATTAACGTTTTTTTTGTACACGTAAAAAAATTTTAATTGGAACCAATCTATAAAAACTAATATAGGGCAAGCCTGCGTAATTGTTTTTATTAACTTTGTGAACATATATTTGATCCTAGTGGTGTATTTCTGTCAAGCCATTTCTTCCCACGGAAATTTTTAACACATCATAGCGGTGCAAGACATTATGCAAAATAAGTGCATTAAAACGGTAAATTATTAGCTTAAGAAGTTGACAGAAACGATTAGCTACGACCGCCCTTTCTTAAGTTCTCTATGTTGGCGGAGCCGCGGTGGTGTAGTGGTTAGATTACTCGCTTCCCGCCTAAGAGAACCGGGTTCAATTCCTGGCGGGTTTTCTCGGGGATCTCACTTCTCCCCCGCCCTTGCAACCCGTCGCTGCTCCATACTCACCTCGCTTCACCCTCACCGGCTCTCAAGACCTCCATGTTAAAGAGCCGCCCAAATATTTTCACTCACTCTATGTTGGCTTCCAAAATATTGTGTACTCGAACTAACGTATAGGGAGTTAATTCAAGTACAATACCTTCTTAAACTAACCTAGGATTGCCTAGGATTGTTGGTGAAGGGGATCGTTCTTACTCGCGCATGCGCAATAGCCACGACAACGTATGTTCACAAATGCTCACATTGAAAAAAAAAAAACTATTTTGTGGCGACCACAAAGTGTTTGGTTGGTATCCATCTTTTGTGGTGAACACAAAATTCTTGTAGCCATTACGAAATAATTTTTTAGTGGCCACAAAAGCTCAGCGGTGGCAATGACAACTAAGAAATTCTGTGCTCACAAAAAAAAAAAATTGGCGTGGTGAATACAATCAAAAAACACTTTGTGGCCGCTACAAAATATATTTTTTTTTTAGTGCATGAACCAGCAAGGAGCCACAGTTGTCTTCCAAATTCAAGGAAGGCAACGTCTTCAGTGGTAGTTTTCTGACCCAAGGCGGCATCCTGTCGAAAGGGCTCACGCCACTGCACGTGTTCGGGTGAGTGAGTGAAGAGATTTGGTCGGCTCTTAACGAGGTCTTGAGAGCCGATGAGGGTGATTGAGGTGAGTATGGAGCAGCAACGGAATGAAAGGGTGAGAGAAGCGGGAGATCCCCGAGAAAACCCGCCGACCAGCGGCCGGCACGATTCCCACATGCGAAAATCCGGGTGACCCGGGCGGGTATTGAACCCGGTTAACCTTGGCGGGAAGCGAGCAGGCTAATCGCTCAGCCACCGCGGCCCCTGAATGTGTTCGGGGACAGCCATAAGGACAAAATACGTCATCCTTGTTTACGGATTTTACAGGATGCCGTTGGCCTGCGCTTTATTGTCGTGGATGATAATTCCCGTCGTGTACGGCACATATCAGCGCCATTACCTCGCGAGCAGCTGGAAAGGTCTGGCAAATCGCAGGGCTTTTTACGGCGGACGAGAATTTTCGAGACATGTTTGTCTCCTGCAATCTTCGGAGAGCTACGTTCTACCTTCACAAGCGAATAGGGACTGAACTTCCTACTGCGCTTTCGAACATGAAGAAACTTCCGTACAGTATATACTTCGTCACGAGCAATGCTTGTCGGTACTCGGGAAATCATACCGCAGCCACCAGAGCCAATCACGGTGTTATCAATCACTGATCGAGCACTGCTGTCTACCGTGAGTTGGGGATGTCGCCTTGTTCGGAGCGTCAGAATACCATCTTCGTGAGTCCACGCACCTTCGCTATATCCACGAAAGAAGACGCCAAGGGACTTTCGGCCAGCAGAATTTCAGGTTTGAATACAGGCTATGGCGTAAATGTGGGTTTTGATGCATGTTTAAGTTAGTGGAGTATGGAAGAGTTTTATCGATTAGCCTGCCGGCATAAAGCGGCAACTTCTTAAATCCATCTTAATTCACCATATTTATTTCCATAGTTATAATAATAAGATTTATACGCTTTTATATATTACTTGAAAGCTACGTGCGACAAAATAGAAAACTCTTAGGCTACGGACAATAGGTTTTAATTCAAATCTCGGTATAGACGCAAATGATGGCCGTCAATAGGCATGTTCCACTGCGGTATTAGGCGTCCTTCCTTAAAACTCTCTGAGCCACGTTTGTCTGCCTGATATAGTATGTCACATTACGTACATTGTTACAAGAATAATTGCAAATGGCGTTTTTTTAATGAAAATAAACAAGGTTTATAGTAACGAGTTAAAAATATCATCCTCTATCAAAAATGTTCTCTGCACGTGTACGCTTTTTAGCTACGTAGCTGCAGTTTGTGTTACCAAAAAAATGGTTTTCTTTATATTCTTTTTTAGAACAGAAAAATTATATTATCAAGTTACTAGTGACGCAAGTCAATGCGTTTGTTTTATTTTGTGAAAATGAAGCCAATTCCATTAAAAATTTTTAACTACAGTTTTTTCTCGTCGAATACCGCTGTACATAGCTCTTTTGGCCACCACTTCTTCTCAACGTATGATATTTAAATAAAAAACCTTAAAATTTACAGTGGAATCAGCAAGGGCTTATGATTTGATCCTTAGTATTCAGGCTCTCAAGTACCTTTGTGTGGTGGGATGCACAATACAATTTTGACGATAGTTCGTTACACAATATACTAGACAGAATAATTAGTTAAAATATATAGTCTACTGATTTCTAAAATGGCACTATTTAAGAGCTTAGCTTGCGTTTCTGCAGGTACACTGTATTGTCATCCATTTAGAAACATCCAGTGCCATCGTTCCAAAGTACTCGTACTTATATTCAGTACCAAAGCCTTAAGTCACAGACGTACACCAAATGTCACTAATTTGCTCCACCGTGTTTACGTAAATAACTAAATGTGCAAAAGGGTTTTCCAAAGTTAGAATTTTAATAATCGCCAACCTTAAATTAGCNTGTTTACGTAAATAACTAAATGTGCAAAAGGGTTTTCCAAAGTTAGAATTTTAATAATCGCCAACCTTAAATTAGCTAGCTGATTACATGAATTTCGCATATGCACGACACACTGCCAAGCCAACGAAATCAGCCAACATAAAAAATGATTTATTAAGATAGTAATGCGACTAACAAAGGTGCAAATTCTATATTAGGCTAACTCTATTTGCAATCTGCGCTTAGTTTACCAACGAAGATCATCAACATTCCATCAGATAAAATCTCTTCTCATTAGACTCAAAGAAGAAAAGTTTTCTGGCATTATTAAAATAGTTATTTTCAACGCAATATAATTTTTAAAAAAACAATTAATGGACAGTATGTCATACCCCAATACAGGAATTACTTCAAAAATGTACGACTGACATTGAAATGTGATCTCTATATTTCCAGTTTCCCATACTCTTCAAGCCTCTTCGTCCCTTACCCATCTCCCCAAATAACACGCCCCCGTCCTCCTTTTTCCTGTTTCTCAATCTATCTGTAGTCCTACGTATTCCCACCATTCAGAGATAAGAGAACAAGAGTACATCTACACGAATTCCCACAACTAATCACTGGCAGGTATTCAAGTACCTGCCTTCGTGAACACCAGTGCTTTCTATCTCGCAATTAAGCCCACTTCATCTTCCTCGCTATAATTTTCTCTTTCTCTTCACCACATGCGACCACACCATCCTCTCAAAACTGCTTTTCTCAAAATTATCATAAATTTTAAAGATTTTAACGAATCCATTATTTTTATCAACTAAATTTTTTGATCTAGTTGTGTTATACCATTTGTATGTGGATTTTGTTAAATATAGGTATTTTTTAATTAATTAAATCCTATTTGCTTTATTCAGTTTTGCGATATAAAATATACCCATACTACTTTCACGACACTTCTCATAATAATTTTCATTATTTCATTATAAAATTGTTTTGGTTCAACCTTGGCAGCCAAGTTCTGGCCCAATGATATGTTTTTGATTTTTCTGCCAAGGCACGAGTTTTAGGGAAAGTATATAACTAAGCAGTGTATCGGTTGCCACACATCTACAACTGACGATAACTTTCTGGTACATTTGTCTGAAGAACTGCGATAAACCAACCTCACAGGTAAAATGGGCGCAACCTAAGAAAAACAATAGAAACAGACTATTTGGAAATATAGTCGTGTGATATTCCTATGGTGGTTGTTTGAGCCCTCTTCTGAGTATGAGATGAGGTATGTTACTGCACACTGTGTGAAGTGAATTTCTTCACATTTGTCAGTGAAATGCAAAAGAACTTTGCTTNGATGAGGTATGTTACTGCACACTGTGTGAAGTGAATTTCTTCACATTTGTCAGTGAAATGCAAAAGAACTTTGCTTTACATCTGTTACTAATTTCTTGCTGAAAATTTTTGAAAATGCACCCTTGGCTCTTGCCTAAGTGGGTTGGCTGACGCATAGATGGTTCAGGCTTAAGAGAGTCATCCGCAAATAACACATGCATGTAGTCCTCTGCGAAGCAGACGCCGTCGAACCGTGGAAGCAGACAATGTTAGACCTGTTGCAGTGTTCCAACGTTCTGTGTCTGCCACCCCCGCGGTGTGGTCACGCTTTGTGGTCCAGTTCCAGGTTTTCAAATGACACTGTCCTCTTCAGTCCACTGCCCCCACACTTGCATCACTGTTTTGAAGTTATGCTTCGTACGAGCAGCAGTTTCGCGGTGTGAAAATCCTCTTTCACGCAAGCAGATCACTCGGTCCCGTTTAAAAACCCTACAGTGCTTAAAATGTGCCATTTCACGTCAACATGGTATACTGACACCAGTAGCTCACTGACGATGAGGAATTATACTTGTCTGGATCCTCAATAGTCCTCAATTTATAAGCTTTTACAATTCAGGTAAGAGGGCGTTGCTGCGTCTAGGCACGCGCACTTATTCTCCAATTGTAATCATTTACATAACATACTCTGCTTTCAATTCCCCGTGACTTTCGTTTCATTTGCATGTTTCCTTCTCGGTGTTGCATTTTTTACACACATAAGTGTACGTTCCATACATCAAGAAGAACATTCATTACCTTGTGATTGTGCTTGGTGATATGACAGCAGCCTATCAATAAAAGATGAGACACACCCCGGACGATATAGATTAAGAAAATATGTAGCTAAATTGCTCTCGCGAGAAAAACCTTTCCTTCTCCAAGAAAGAAAACTCTAAGAAAAAAAAAGTAAACAAGCAGCATTTCATTTACATCCTTAGTTAATATCTCGTTCATTCTGCTGAATGTTGAAACGGCTGTACGTTGCTGCACGCAATCAAAACTGTAGTAACATGGGAACACACAGACCTTTCAGTTCTGTTCTGCCTTCATCACTAATAAAATCAGATCACTGTTATTCACACCTGGTGAAAAAAACAACTCTCAAAAATAAGTTTAGTGCATTCAAAAGCTGGAACAGTTAGAGGAGAAGTTCTACATTCTTTTTTTTTTTTACATTCCTTTGGAGAATGTATCAGTCCGTCTTGTCTTTTGTAATTGAAAAGGGAGCAGTTCTCACGAACNTTTTTTTACATTCCTTTGGAGAATGTATCAGTCCGTCTTGTCTTTTGTAATTGAAAAGGGAGCAGTTCTCACGAACCTGCTAAAGGAAGAATTGTTTTTGGAACAATGAAAAATTACCAGAAAATTTATTTTAGGTAATTAACTTTCAGCAAGTTAGTAAAATTTAACGAGACTTGCGCTATATATTTCAGCCAACAGTCATCCTAGCCATCTGTTGAACCCACCAAAAATAATGTTTCATACTAATATCATGTCGTACTAGAGCAAGGAATTACATGAAAGTTAACGTTCTTAGAAAAACAAAATTCACTGAACTGCCATAGTTAGGATATCTTGCTGGCCAGCCCATCTCTCCTGCCAGTATCCATCTCGCCCTTGTCCCACAGCCGTCTTGCCAATACCCCTGATGACATCCAACAGACACTCCCAAGTATGCAGGGGCCACGGTGGTGTGGGGTTTAGACTACTCGCCTCCCACCTAGGCGAACCGGGTTCGATTCCCGGCGGGGTGCTCTCAAGACATCGATGTTAAGAGCCGCTCCCATCTCTTCTTCACTCATTTGAACTTTACTATACTTCAATTGTATTATACTACGATAGTGAGTACAACTTAACTGGATAACCACACAGGCATAACGTATTCAACATTTTCTTTACACTATTGAACAAAAGTTATTGAGACAAGTTTTACTATCTATATACAGGATTCTTCTTGGACGGCCTTATTTCGGATATTTCAGAAGAAATATATGTAACAATTATTTAAAGAATGGATGAAGAGACCCTGCTAGAATTTGGTTTTTTGGATTNATTTCAGAAGAAATATATGTAACAATTATTTAAAGAATGGATGAAGAGACCCTGCTAGAATTTGGTTTTTTGGATTTTTTTTTTAAAGTGTTAAATTCAACATTATAAAAACTGATTAGTGATCACACAGACGCAGTTAATAAAATAAAGTTAAAAAAAAGTAAAAGTAATATCCTCGTCTCGTCNTTTCAGAAGAAATATATGTAACAATTATTTAAAGAATGGATGAAGAGACCCTGCTAGAATTTGGTTTTTTGGATTATTTTTTTTAAGTGTTAAATTCAACATTATAAGAACTGATTAGTGATCACACAGACGCAGTTAATAAAATAAAGTTAAAAAAAAGTAAAAGTAATATCCTCGTCTCGTCTTGTGACTTCCTAGTAGCTTATATCCTTCACCACACAGCTATCGTATCAACAAAAACAAAGTTTTGTGCTCAAACTACAAAAGGTTCTCTAAAAATATTGTTAGAAGCAAGATACTTTGGAATGCCTCCACACTGAAATACAAAGTTGAGCAACTTAATCACATATTTGCATGAAAATCACTTAGATTTTTACAAAAAGAGGTCTTATATTGACTAAATCGTAATAATGACAACAAAATATTACTGCGGAACTCATTCGTTACCTAAAATAATACGTAACGCATAGTATTTAGAATGCACATTATTATTATTTCCATAAACAAATAACAAATTAAGGGAAAACATGGAAACTTGAAATATAGAAAATTTTATTCCAATATTAATAATAACGTTACGACGCATAACTCTAACCAAGTAACCCATGCGTTTTCAATTACGTTTATTATTTTCTTTGAATAAACATGGCTGACAAATTTGTCGAGTGAACTGTGTAAAAAAAGTTATCGGATAAAAAAGTGTTTTTGTTTAAATTACGTTCGCGTGTCATTTTTAAGGACAAGCCTTTCAAACAATTATGATTTGATGGAAAAGGCTGAGCTGATACATGTAACAAAAATTTAAATACGGATTCTGTATCGTGTACTAAAAAACAAACAGCCGACGCTTCGCCTGTTATTTTCGAATAGAGGGTTGTTCTCTTTTTTTTTTTTTTTTACCTCATGTGAAATTGTTCAACCACAGAGATAATGGATATATGATCAAATGACAGTGATTGAAATTACAATTCCATGGGAAAGAAAGAGTGAATTGTATATAGACAAACGTGAGTACTAAGGGACATTAATTCAGGTGTCAGATGTTTTAAAAGGTTTCTAATATTTAATGCCTATCGAAATACGATAACAATATTCTTCTGCGGGAGTTCTCTTCATGACAACATACTCTATGCGCAGCATAATAATCAGTAAATAGAGAAAAGTATATACAGGTTAAAAAAAAAAGAGGTCCATGCACGTATTAAAGTTTTTTGGAAAATATATGTGTTAAAATGTTTATTTGTTAAACTTATCTTTGCTGAACTGCTTGCGAAATGTATATTGCGCTATCCTAGAAGCTATTTCGGATTTGGAAATACTTTGTTTATATTTATATCACTGAGCTTGATAGTTTATATCACTGACCTTGATAAGAGCACTTGTGCTTGAATTATTACGCGTAATGGCTCCTTCGGGCTGCTAATGTCCAGGAGCTCATGGAGGTATCCTAATTCAAGCAAGAAGTTATAACTGATTCGATTACTTTTCCTTCGAAAAAATATATTTTTAATTTAAAACGTATATCAGTGACTTTAACATTAGGGTTTTGTGTTGTAAAAAAAACTTATATTCTTCAAAACCGTTATGTATTTATAATCCCCGAAACACATTTCCAGCAAACGTTACATGAAAGAAAAAAGTTTACGGAGGAGGCTATAATAAATTCATATAAAATTTTTGAAACTTTTTTTGCTAATAAAATGATTTATGTCCTTATTAATGCACTAGAAATAGTTTTGAAGAAAAAAATTTAACAGATTTTTGCGAACGCTTAAACAAAAAATCTTAACGAAATCCGCAACGCATCAGCTCAGCTGATAAGACGGACGCATACGACATATACAGAAAGATAGAGAGTAATAATTTATTTCATAAACGTTTATTTATTTATTCCTTTAATGAATTTATAATGAAACTCTATTCACAAACATACCATAACTTTTATTCACATTTATAAATCGGTTCAACTATATTCAAAGTCCGCCATTTTGAATAATTTAGTGTGTTATATTAACGGAAGTAACCCGCTTGTCGTGCTCCATTAAAGCGTGTCGTATACCGAATTCGGTTGGATTCGTAAGAATAAATCCTTGAGAAATAAAGTATGAGCTTTATTTTTCAGGCTACACTAAATTCTAAATGGCTGTTTAAAAAATATTATTAGATATGGAATGCAATGCTGTCATTAAGTAGGCATATAAGAGACACCACGTTTGCTTTACTTCTGTTCAATGGGTCCCAGGGTTGGAGTACATCATGTTGAAAAAATTTGAAAGTAAGTCTGACCCAATAAAAAAAAAATGCATGTGTTATATTGCATTTTTTCTTAACGAGAGGAGTGGAGAGATCTCGGGGGCTCTTGACATCGGGGTGTACCAATGAATGTGAACAGAGGTGAGTATGGAGCAGTGCCAGAATGCAAGGACGCGGGGAACGGGAAATCCCCGAGAAAACCCGACAAATAGCGGCATCGTGCGGCACGATTCCCACGTACAGAAATCCGCGAGCAACCGCGCCGGGAAACGAACCCGGTTCGCCTTGGTGGGAAGCGAGCGATCTAGCCGCTGCGGCACCGCGACCTCTTTTTTTGAACTGAACTTGGTGGAATAGTATAAAAAGTATTAAAGAGGCACTTAAACATTCTTATTTTCTTCTAGTATATGACTTTTTAATTGCATAATTAGGCTTAATTTCAGAGATACGGCGTGTTACATGGAAATATTTTGAAAAACAAAAACTTTTTAACCCATCAAAATTGCGTGAGATTTCAGGACATTTTCATAGCGCTACTGTTATGCCAAATTCAGTGACAATAGGGTGAATAGTACAATATATATCTACGTATAAAATTAAATTTATACTGAAATCCGACCCCTAAGAGAGTGAAAAGGGGTAAAATGTGTTTTAGAGGACTTATCAAAAGATCATTAAACCAATGCGATATCCTCATGCTCAATGATTAAAAATAAATTTTACAATTTTTTAAATCCACCCCCTTAAGCGGGTGAAAAGGGGTATATTGTATTTTCGTGAACTCATCAATAGCCAAATAGCCCGATAGGATATCTTCATGCTCTTTGCTTTGAAAAGCTACTTAAATTAATGCCTAAAAACTTATTTTAGGGGATTTTTAATGCAACCCTTATGGGGGTTAAAAGGGGTGAAATGAGTTTTGAAGGACTCCTCAATAGCTCATTAACAGGATGAGATTTCGTTATGCTATTCGCTTCAAAAAATTGTCTAGGATAAGAAAACCTGAAAAACTCAGTTCAAGATTTTTTGATATCCAAACCCTAAAGGAATGAAAGGGAGTCAAATGTGTTTTCGAGGATTTCACGATAGTTCAATAACCAGGTGAGATAGCGTTATGCTCTTAACTTCAACAGGTTGCCAATATAAATACATAAAAATTATTGTATGAATTTTTGGAAATGCCCCCCTCCCCTAGTATGGTGAAAAGGGTTAAAAAAAAAATTTCTAGGAATACTACAATAGCTTATTAATAGAATATCCATTAAGTTCTTCGCTTCCAAAGGTTGGCTACATAAATATCAAGAATTGAATCTTCGGATTTTTAGAAATTCAATTCCTTAAGAAGGTGGAAAGGGGTGAAATGTGTTTTTGATATTGTTACTCACGGACTACCACACTGGAAACGGGTTCCGTGTTATCTGGTCATGGGCGGTATTTAAGATGTTCTACCTGAGCACTTTATTGTCTTTTTAATCGTAAATTAATCCAAAAATATATGCTCGATTGACCGATTAACTGTGTTAAACGTAGTTTAGTTGAAATGCTCGATATCAGAAAATTTAACAAAAATTTAAGGTTGGTGTTTTCCCATTTATGTTACAAAATCGCATCTTCGGTAAATGGCAATCGATATATCCGACAAATTTCATTACCAGAGAAATAAAAAAAATTAATTCTTTTGGACAATAACGACTTAGAGAATCTTTTTGCAGCGGCCAATGAAATGATTGACAGCCGATATTGTAGTCGTCAGAGCCCCTCCTACCCCCTTCTGGAGGAGTAACGACTTGAGAGGATGAGCAAGAATGTTCTGGTAATCATTTTCCTCGTCCCATTTCGGCATGTCAAGAAGGTTATGAATCACAGCCGGCCTTCTATAAATACTGCCGCAGCTGGAGGAACCACAGTCTTTGTGGTAACTATCTAGCTGAAGTGCTGTAATCAGGAGAAGTTTGGTGCAGCGAGGGACATCAAAGGAGAGAACGGACGACAGCGGGCGGAGTGAAACGACGGAGGACGAGTGTTTGTGTAATGTGGACGGACGAGAACGCATGGTACCCGACGAGTAGAGTGCTACTGTGCACGGAAGCGCTCGGAGCGATCTAGAATATTCTAGACTAATGCAGTATGGACTGAATTAATGTGGGACTGTCTGAACATGTGATATGGACTACATTGTAAATAATGGATTGTCAAATATGGAAATATAATTTATAAAATTATTCTGTAGGTTTTGGTACACTGTTTATTGATAATGATTTGAGATATTTAATTGAATTTCTGAGAAATAGTTTAATGGACGGTTAAATAAATATTAATTGTAAATAGAAAGTGATAGCCATTTTGGTGAGATATTGAATTAAAAGTGTTTGCTTCGTAGTGTTTGTAAATCAATTAGGAAATTTTTATTAAATCTGTTATGTAATTATGACCTCCATCCCTCAAAGAACCTGGCTAAACACACTAACTTTGAGAAGTTTTAACAATAGGTCACCTGCATTGCATCCTTTTCATGGCTGTAACTTTCAAACCAGCAAATTTTACAAAAACTTATCAAACGATAAAATTATGTTTACAAAGGAAACCCGTCCCATACTCTGAAACAAAATGTTTCATTTCCCTTCCAGTTGCAGAAAAAATTGTAAGAACTAAGCAGGATCAGTAATTAAATGTTCCGTTTTCATAAATTGTGCGGTCAGTTAAATACACCGTACTATATTTTCTCCTTATGACATGTTTTCATACCGTATAATCACATTTTATTCAGTGGTTAATATTTTCATAAGTAATTTTGGATTAAGAGTGAATTGATACATATATATGTATATATGTATGTCAGGTTTTCGGAAACCAATCTTTGTGTTGCAACATTTAATTGGTTTCTGTCAAATATAACTGTCAGAACAAAATACTTGCAAATCATTTAGAAAACTGTCAAAATCACGTGTCATAACATTGGCAAAGACGTTTGTTTATAATTTTTTTTCCAACAAATCAGAGCTTCTGTTCACAAAAATAATTTTTAACGTAACTTTATTATATCCAAGCAGGGTTAATACTAAAAATGCTCAGAAGGCAAAAATCAGTTCATGCAATATTTAGTCTATACAATGTGAATCATCAAATATTTCTAATATATTGCCAAATAAGATATTACGAGGAGCAAGCAACGTTAACAATATAATAAATTGTTGGCACAGTTCGCTTTAAATTGTTTGAAGGGGTAGAAATGGAGTGCAAGTCTGTGGACACAGTTGTAAAAATGCATAATGCAGTCTATTACCTGGCGGAGTTCATAAACAGCATTTATCCTCCTGACCTAGCAAAACACTCAAGTTTCTCCTTGAGCTTCGTGTTCCATTAATTTTACCACCAAAATACTGAAATAGTGCCAGGATCCAAGTGAAGGCTTGCCAAAAACCTAAAATTGAATGCATAAGGGAATAAACATTCATACTGTGTGTAATACTTATTCCATCCGGGTACCCTTTGGAATTTAAGACTCTGCAGTTACCTCTCAATATCTCTTGGGTTATAGCTATAAGTGAGGTCCGGGGATAGTCGCTAAAGGTTGCATGGAGAGATTTGAGGGATGCTGGATGACTGCTTCTCACATGGGCATTTCTACATGGCCTGCCACAGAGTAAGCTCGTCTAGCAACTGGTAAGCCTAGCGCCTGAGTAATGTGATTTAGATAAATGTTCTAAAGTAAAGGAAATTAATAGCGGTTTGGGGTAGTTCATGCTGGTGAAGCCACGAACAGAAAACTAGTATAATATACAGGTCGAATTTTTCAAGTAAAACTATCTTTTAAAATGACGGGTGAAGGAAGATAGCAAAAAATAATTTGACGCTATTGTTAGTCAATGGCACTGTACTAAGTTGGGTTCAATCGGTCGAGTGGTTCTAGATATACATTATATCAGCAATGTTTATAGATATACCATTTTAAAAAGAAGTACCTGATTTAAAAAAAATGAAATATACCTACATGACCTACTGTAGTAGTAAGTTAACTCGATTCGGTCAAAAATGGATGAGTTGTTCGTTGAAAATATAAGAATTTTACAAACTGCACTCTCATTAATTAAATGGTTAACGAAAGAGGTCATCGCATCCTATTTTGCTGTTAAAAAATTCCAATTATTTTAACGACTGCCATTTTGAAATTAAGCATTCTATATTAATGAAATCTATGAAAGTCGGTTGTTTTCATTTGGCGCCATGGACATCGAGTTTCGTGTAATGAGGTGCAACAACAGGCAGAATGCGTCTTGCTTCATGCAAATACCTGTTCCCCGCCTTATTTAATAAATTGTCGCTGATATTCCTTAAAGACGACCAGTGAACTTGCCCAGCAAGATGCTGTATAAGCGAAGGCACAAAAACGTTTAACACCGCACGCGTATTGTGCTGTTATGAGTTACCTGAGCGATGAGTGAGATGTGTGCTTTCGAGAAAGGCATGATGTACGGTCACATAATCAAGGAATTTCATCAGATTTCGCAGTAGTTAAACGTGCCTTGGTCCACTGTTAGCGGCGCCATGCCAAGTGGTAGAGTCGTGGAAGCACTGGCGCCAAACGTTGCTCTGGTGAGCTTTAGGAAATAACCACGACCTACGAACTCTTTCAAGTGTGTTTTGCAAACCGATTGTTAGATAGCCATGTCAGCTACTGCACAGCACTACCGCCGCAGTGGTACGACTCTCCGCCGGAAGGCGACAGCTCTTGGTTTCCATGGCAATGCTGCCAGGAAGCCACGCACCAGTGCCCGACGGCGATCGTGATGGCGCAAACAACACAGTCATTGGACTGTAACTGTGGAGCAGTGGAAGGTCTTGTGGAGAGATGAGTCACGGTACACGATTTGGCACTCACATGGGCGTATGCCGATCTGGCGGATGCTTGCCGAACGACGTTTATCTAAATTCGTTGTGTAGATAGTGCCATTTGGTGATGATGATATGATGGCCATGAGGCTGTTGCTTTAGGCGTGATCTTGGGCCATTAATTTCAATTGTTGGATCACTGAAATATGACCACTGCCACAACATTTGCACAATTACTTCCTTCTCACACAGTGGCAACAGTTCGGAATTGGCCCTTTCCAATGACAACACAACAATTCGACTGTCCATGAACCAAGGTCAGTCCCGTCGAGGTTTGAAGACTTTCAGGTGAGGCTGCTTAACTATCCCCCTCATAGGCGTATCTTGAAAGCATAATTTTTTTTTAGTATCTAGTGTGTCGTTTGCATTCCATACCAACTCGACCAACATACAAATGTCAACTGCAACAGGAAGAATGGAAACAAATTCCGCAAGCTGGATACCAAAACAATCGTATGAGTTACATAGCGAGCACCTTTGGGATCAACAGCAATTGGTATCCGATGACATTTTGGCTACGCAGAGAACTTTCAGTTAAGGTTTCAAACCTTATAAACCAAGAAGTTTTCCCGTAGACTGAAAAAATTTATATATTTATGTAAAATTGTAGAACTTAAATATATTGACAATTTGTGAACACTTTAATTTATATAATTAAAGTTATGTTTGTAACAGACTGACAGGCATTCTACGTGATACATTTTTAACGTTGTATTAAGATACGTGACTTCGGAAGGGAAAATGATAGAATATCACACTTCAGGAAAAGTTCTATGAGGAGCACCATGGCCAGTAAAATCTGACGGGAATTCCATTAGAAGGTGGCGAATAATTTCAGGGTTTATTTTGCATTACTACTTCAAAGAACAAAAATTCCGTATTTAATAAAGAANCTGACAGAATATCACACTTCACCATGGCCAGTAAAATATGACGGGAATTCCAGTAGAAGGTGGCGAATAATTTCAGGGTTTATTTTGCATTACTACTTCAAAGAACAAAAATTCCGTATTTAATAAAGAATGTTTTTTAGGGTTTAAGCTATTTTTTGTTATCGTTTGAAGTCTCGGTTCCTTCAATCACACAATTCTCACTAATAATTAAAATCTGAATAAATATCTTTACCGGTTTCATGCACTCCTGCATAGGCTTGGTTCGATACAAACTAAAGGTATTGAGGTAAGGAAATGTAGAAGACTCATAAAAATATTTGACTGAAAATTATGCCAACGACAAGTAAAATTTTCACTAAATTATTGGTTTAGGCTTAACGTCAACACCTTGATTCGTAAATCGTAAATGCGTTTCTGACTTGTTTTCCTTGATTAACCGACAGCCGGTATTATTATGTACGTATGATACCAACAAAGATGGCTTTATTAGTTACTGAGAGAAGGGAATTTAAAATTTGCAAAACAGGTTATTTCGTATTTAAAATCAAAGTTAACGCCCGATTTGAGTCAAAAATCTTCTCAATAGGGTAGAAAAAATTACAATAGGAAGAACAAACGAGTGTAACAAAAAAAACAGGTGATACACGTCTTCAGAAGGCAGAAGTTACAGTGCAGTAAGAGAACATTTTAAAAATCTGTCAGCACTGAACACCGAACGTCAGGCATGGAATTTTAGTGGTTGGACTGAAAGTTGAATTGTCTTGTTACTGTACATTTCGTAACCTTGTTGAAAGAAATTATATCTGAGCTTATCCATCGATCAAAGTAACTTTAAAATTGTGCATAAGATCTGTCTATGAATCTCANAAAGAAATTATATCTGAGCTTATCCATCGATCAAAGTAACTTTAAAATTGTGCATAAGATCTGTCTATGAATCTCACAATTTTCTCGCATTATTGTATTATGTATATCTTATGTATATACCACGCAGGGAGCAATGCAACGTTACTTAAATAATCATCCAGTAAAGGAGCAACTAGCCGTTCACCTCGGCACATCTCCCCTAACAATATGCACTCGAAGTTTCAGCTGAAGCTAATAGTATAGTGAGAATATGTGGCCATGGTACAGCGTTCGCAGCAACTTAGAACACGAGATCGTGCACTTGTTCACGTACCTGAACATACCTATTCATTATAATGTCAGAACTTGTACTGAGAAATGAGAAATACCTGAACATTAAATATGAGCTTCATGACGCAATAACACAGCCGTAACTAGTCATCACGGGTTTAAATGTCCCTCTTGGCTTGGGGGTCAGCCTATTCTAATCAACTCCATCAAGTTTCGCCTTACAATGGATTATATTCTAGGAACACTACGGGAAGCTGTAGTGAATGGCCCAGTCCCTATAGCATCCGCCTCTGCGACTCTATGATGATGCATAATTTCGGGCTGACCAGGATATCAAACCACCTCCGAGTTGAGCTTCATTAGTAGAGACTCCCGATTTTCGCGAGAAGTGTTTCTGTCTAGCTGTATTTTAAAACACTTCCTAGCTCAGAGCTCATTCCGCGATTGGATCTCTTTAATTGCTACGCATCTTAGGTACCAGCTGGCGAATCACAAACGTGTATAACAAGTGTAATAAATTCTGGTTGGCTCCAGTCAAACACCCAATCACAAAGACACGTGGGCCATAATCAAAGGAAAATGGCAGGTGCAGGTTTAGATTACTAAAGTCTAAGAGGCGTGTAATTCTTTTCGTGGAAATCAAGTGTCCCTAACGATCATGCTCCAGATTCGCTATCGCCAGATGTTCAGTGCATGACCAACAAACCAGAGTATTTAAAGCGTCAATAGGCTCTCAAGATTTAAAATAGGAAAACTGTGGAATGATGGTGAAGGTCACACATATTTTCCTGTCGTAATGACTACGTGTTTATGAATTTTTCCATGTAGGCTTCGGTCATTATACTGATCCAGTATTTTGTCTCCAACACAAGAAAATACCTCTGGATAGACAGTATTTTTATAACTTATTCGCTTTTTCTTTACACTTTTTGAATCAAATCTTTGAAACATCACCCCATGTATGACGTTCTTGGTTGTTTCCTAAATATGTCACTATCAAAAGCGTTTTATACTTGTGCTAACATAAAAACACTTTATATTTTTTAAACTTTAACTTTTATTTTATGTATAAATTATAATATTTATTTTAGGGCCTATAATTAAAATGAATAAAAACAGGGCGAGAATAGGTGAGATGGTAATGCATAGTAAGAAATAGTGCTTACGCAAAATAATATTACACTGAGTGTGCACGAATGAGGTGCGCTGTCCCTTTGGTGTAATTTTCTGGAAACAGTTGAGCTTTGTTTGCATGCGGTGTAGGGATATCCTGGAAGTAGAACTTAAGCAGGGCTTCAGAAAAGTTGGAAGTAATCGTGAATGGACTGTACATGCTTAAAATGATATATTTACTTGGAAACAATAGCCCGAATGGCGAGTCTGGATGTGTGTATTCAGGGGCCTCTTGAAGGACAAACGACGGCATATTCGCAGAGCTGGTAACGCAGTCGGCGAGTTGATCGCAGGGAGTGCGCGATGCTGGGGCCGCCCCCTCGTCGGAGAACTCGCTTGTCACGAGGTGTCCGGGGGAGCGGGGGATATCGACCACGGACGTCGGACATGCGCGGTGCGGGCGGCGGCCTCGGGAACACGGCCAATAAACCGGGCCGTCGACGAGAGCGGTGCTGGTTGAGGGGGAGAGAGATTGTTGCCGGACGTCCGCGAGCCGTCCGCCGCCCGTGCCGTCGCTGCTGCCTGCTTCCTTCGGCAACACGTGTCTCTCACCTCCAGCCCCTCCGAGAAGATCATAAAAAAAGTATATCCAAAGTCCTGCGGTTCTCGCTTGGGAGGCACGACGTGGCTTTGCGGAGCTAGAGTGGACACGAAGAAGTGATAACGTTTAACAGAAGCAACTAACTGCTGGGTTCTAGCACATCCCGCTGTTTCTTAGCTTTCCCCTAGCGACATTGTCAAGAATGACGAGGTGAAACAGCCGCTTAGGCTGGATTCACAATAGTCCGTCGCATCTGTCAGTCGTCCGTCTGTCACGTGATCGTCAACCAATCGCAAGACAACTTTTTTTTTAATATCCGTCCATCCGTCGATTATTTACCAATCTTTAACTTTCGACGGACGTGGACGGACGGATGAACTACCGCCTTCTTACTACATTCCTTAGACGGGAATACGCATTTTGAAATGAAATGCAAGGCGGAGGATCTGCGTTTATTTATCTTTGGTGGAAAATTCAGAAATTTAAGATGTAAAGAATATTTAGTATATATTTTTATTACGTAAAAAAAAAATATTTTCCCAGAATGTTTTTCTCTTGAAAACATATTTTCAACCAAAATATACCTCCAGCGAAATAAATATCGCGATGTTAAGCTACCACACTGAAATTTTGCCGTATAGAAAGATTGGCGGACGACGGTTAGTTGTGAATTTCTTTCAGCTGACGGACGAAAGCGATAGACGGATGACTCACGGGTGCGGCGGACTATTGTGAGTCCAACCTTATTCCGCAAACTCCAGTCGCACACGCCAGCAAAATGGCGTCCCTGGCCGTCTAAAATTTGGAACGCCGTTCGCCAATCAGCGCCAGGTATCTTACTTGCCATCCAGCAGCCCAGTCAACAGCGAACATATCGCAGCATGTAGTAGCCCAATCTGACACAAGGCCCGATCCCAGTGGTTCGCACAATCGATCAGAGAACAGGATTACTCCACCACGCCGTTTCGTCTCTATGTACTTACCTACTGTTCTGCTGGACGATGCAAGTTGTACGCCTAGTGCGAGGGCATCGTTAGGGTCCTGTCATTTCCCATGGATGCCATCGTAATCACAGAGAACGTCGTTTGTTCCAGCTGGCGTTGACTATTCAACACCGGAATTTATGGGCTGTCAGCAGATCACAACGCACGCATCCAAGAAGCTGGCTGCGCTGCACGGCAAACATGCTATCCTAGTCTTACGTGATCAACTTTCATGTGTGTGTATGAGCATGTATACACACGCGGAGTGTTTCAACTGTGTCTCGCTACAGGAGCGCTGCCCAGAATTACTCTCAGTTGCTGTAAACATTCGATCATCGTTACAACCACGATTCGTGGAGATACAGTCCAGTCTGGGGACTCTCTCGAACAAAAAAGAACGATGCTGTAATATGCGATCAAAAATGAGATTTCTAGAGCTTTCTGTATTTGTTTCTCTCATTTTGCACTGCGATTTTCTTGGCTCGTACCTGGAAGGAGGCCATCAACGCTTCATCCGCCCATGCGCGTGGATGGACTTTACACGACGATGACGTTTCTTCCATGGGATCATCAGCAAAGTTGTATGTAGTCCAGTCCAACTTCGATCTTTGGCTGGTCCTACAATTCACTATTTATCATTTTAAGTGCGTGGACACACTCGAACTCGAATACATATGACCTACAAAGACGACTGTCAATTTATATAACAGTTTTTTAATCTTGAGCTTTTACTAAAATTACTTATTGTCAACATGGCATTTGTAAATGTTGTGACAAAGAATGAGCTAATGGATTAACAGCCCATTTAATTACCTACTTTTNTTACTTATTGTCAACATGGCATTTGTAAATGTTGTGACAAAGAATGAGCTAATGGATTAACAGCCCATTTAATTACTTCTATTATGCGAGAATTTGAGGTAATTTTAGGATTGGCATAATTTGGTAATGAAATGTTTACATGACTTGATCGTATAGACTGAAATTATAATGTAATCATAAAATTGATATTTTATGTTTTTTATGTAATTAGAGCTTCAAAAGGCCTTATTTACCAATTACGAAATCCACACATGGCTGCAGTGTAGGCCATATATATAAAAATATTAAATACAAAGATATTTTTGCATATTTTTAAAATTTTTTATAAATGTATGAACTGTTATTTGTTGATTACTTATATGTCACACGGTAGCCCATGGAATTAGTTGACTTTGTAAATTTCTCATTTCTACAACTTAGTTAGTATTTGTTATTACGGCTGTAGCAAAACAGAAAAAATTTGAATTTGACATCAAATTATTCAAAAAATATAAAGTGTAAAGTTTTTTTATTCGAGGAAAATCTCATCACATGTAGTGTGTAAAAGTTGAACAATGTTTGGTACGAAAATAAAATTATTAATTTTTTGGGTTCAAACGCCGTAAACTAACCACAGCAATAGTAACAAGAGGACTTCATTTCAGTTTAGTCAAATTTCCTTATTACTATCGCTTTGCGTCGATATTCAGCCAATCAGAAGCCCCGAAGCTTGTATTACGTAGTCAAATGTAAAACTTATTTATGAATATGTGAGAGAGAGAGAAAGAGTGTGTGTGCGTGTGTGTGTGTTTATTTGCGTGTGCGCGCGTATATGTGTGTTGACTATTCCTAGTGGCAGATATATTCTTATGTTTATTTCTAGAGTATCGCAACCACGAAAGTTTTGGAATTTTTTTGGTGACGATTACAGTAAAAAGTGAAACGAAAGTAAGCAAAATGTTGGAACGCCGTTCACCAATCAGTGCCTTGGTAACCTACTCGCCAGCCGGACGCTAAGCCAGTAGGGAAACTTTCGCACTCTGCAGTAGCCAGTTAGACTTAATGCTCGGCTTCACCTATTATGCAGAAATAATTCGTTTTCGTGTCATAAATTCATTTTCAAAAGTATTATTGGAAATGTTTGGTTATAGAAAATTTACAATTTACCATTTGTTTAAATTTTGGTATCTAATTTTCACTGTCTGTTATTTCCTGCTTGCGAAATGTCAGGCACTTATTGATAAAATATAAATATGTTCCTGACTTTTTACAGCTATCAAGATAACAAATAATTAAAATTAAGCACAAAAATATTAAACAACTCATAAAATTTAATTTTTTTTTAAATCGGGCATTGTTAGTAATTGCTATGAACCCGAAATTATGTCGCNTAAACAACTCATAAAATTTAATTTTTTTTTAAATCGGGCATTGTTAGTAATTGCTATGAACCCGAAATTATGTCGCGAAAACGACGAATTTCTGCATAAGATGTGAAGCCGAGCCGCTCAGCCAGCAAAGAATGGTTACGCCCACATCAAAGAAACCGCCACGGCATTTCATCTCTGTGTAATTATCTGCTGTGTGGGGGTGTGGAATTCGTGTTTGAGAATAATAATAGAAACAACAGTGCCTTGGTTCGCCTTGGGACAACCGCGAAGTCCCCCGAGTGCGGGCCTTCGAGGTAGATCGTCCCTGAAGGGCGACAAGGAAGACCTTTTAAGATGGAGCGGCGATTCCGTATCGCTTTTGCGGGAGGCTATCGCGCTCCCTTTCTTGTCCCACGAAGAGCCGTTACTACTGTCTGCGGTGGTCGTCGGACGGCGCGCCGTTCCAGCTCCGGCGCCTGCTATTGACGGCCGCGTCGCGACCCTCCTGTTGTCAACAGCGCCTGTCGTGTGTTCCTGCCGACACACGCGCTCGCTGGGGAACCCTCTCGTCGCTCTCTCTGTGCTCATTACACGCCGTCGTCGGCGTCTCCCACCCGAACGATCGGTATCCTCTTGCCTGTGGTCGCTGCTCGCTTAACCCGCCATTCGGATCATAGACTAAAGATGAGGCATGTGCCCAACATTGACATACTCCAATCATACACAACTGTCAAAGTTACATGGTCAACAGTGATGCAAGTGTTTGTTTATATCTTAATTTTTAAGAGACAAGCACTATTACATCAATATAATGCTTTTACCAATTTGAATTTAATCAAACTACATTACAAATTTGTTGTAGGAAGTATACATACATCTCAAATCATTTGTTTACAAATCAATTTTCTAACCCAAGATCCAACCACATGCCGTTTTCGCTTGACGTGTTGGCAGAAAAACAGTCCAGTGTTGGGACACGGAGATAGGTTGTGCGCAGCCATCGAGATCGGTCTACCTCATCTTCAGTCTATGTTTCTGGNCCAGTGTTGGGACACGGAGATAGGTTGTGCGCAGCCATCGAGATCGGTCTACCTCATCTTCAGTCTATGTTTCTGTGTATAGGCTGTTAAAAGTTGACTAAGCACTTTTGGAATCATTCTTTGAAAAAATCTCACTGTTGTTTCCTGCATACATTTGAACGAGCATGCTGTCTGGCATGCATGCAGCCAAGTTGCTGATGAAGGAGGAAAAGTAGTTCCTTTCCATAACGTTGACTTAAAAGTGTTAGGTCAACAATTGTGAATAGTGAAATTATTTTTTCTTTCCGTTTTCTTTATTCGTGTAATTGTAAGAATGAACAAATTAAAAAAAAATTATCTCAGTCATTATTTTTTCTGAGTGACGGTATAAATGTTTTCTTCGTTGTTCACGTGTAGTTTTTTTATAGATAATCGGTACAAATCCATTTTTAGTCATATTAAAAGCAATTTTACACGATGTGAGACATTTTGTAATAAATGGTAGTACGTGTAATTTGCAATGCCAAATAGCAACATTCAATGAAACATTTTATATAGCCGTGGTAAAATAAATCTTCTTTAAAATTAAAGATGACAATATTCTGGCAACACTCAACAAATTATTCACTTGTGATCAAATAAAAGCCGGACAAAGATTTGAATATAGTTGTTTTGTAATTTTCTGTGCACAATTCACAGTCATTTTTTATATAATTTTAATCACACGTTTTGTAGCCCGCCACTTTGAGAATATATTATCTGTTGACTACTGCTGCACTGCTGCTACTTCGTGGTAAAGCGATATCTAACACGAATGTACTGGCTTTCTCTTGAAGCAAGTATGCATGACACTAGTCTTGCGATAGTAAGATGAGAGGTACAGGTATGCCATGTGTAAACAATGATTAGAAATCCAGTCTCTTACACAAGTAAGATAACGCTGGTTGTATTTTGTGTTTTCGGCTATCGGATGAGGAGTTTGTTACTGCACATTAATCTTCTAGCAAAGCTGCTTCTTTTTTTTTTTTTTTTTTTTTTTAGTACGATCTTGTTGAATTTATGTACTGCCGCTTTGTGGCGTCTTAGTTCTCTCGAGGGAGGATTAAAAGACCGACTTAGGCGTGGGAACTGCTACCGGCCATGCCAAAAACCGGAAACTAACTGACGGTTTCCGGTGCTGCAAACAGATGTATCAATAGCAATCTACTTCGGTTTACACAAGAACCGCATTACTAATTTATAGAGAAACTGTTTCGTATTAACGATAAATTTATTTTTTACATTATCTCCTTCTAACTGGAGGCGTAATCAAACAGATCAGACCACATAAAGATAAATAGATCTAGCTCTCTGTCCGGCATGGATGTAGTTGTATAATATAAGTGCGTGTGCTGTTTCATAACACATTAACCTTTCTTCGTGTATTAAACAGTTAAGTTTTCCTTTATACGATTTTTTTGCAGTTATAAAAAAGGAAAGCATAGAAAACCAAAACGCGAAAACGCGAAGTCGCCGCGGTGTTCTCTTTGAACTACTGTTCAACAAATCTTTAGGATTTTTTTTTCATCCCGGCCATTTGACTGGATTTTAAGACCGTGATTTAAATTTTCCGTACCCGGTAAAAGATAACTGCGAACATGAAAAAGAAGTTGAATGGAAATGACGTCATAAAACACAGTACTGACGTCTTCCTGTATTCAAGTTTTCCGTTAAAGCATGTGTATTTAGGATCTGTTTAACATACGTTTCTAAAGTATAACAGCTAATTACGAATTTTATTAACTAGCTCATGAAAATATGAAGGCATTCTAGAAACTGTATCCTTTTAAATTGTAAATTTACGACGTTTTCCGTGACAATCGTAAATAAAATACGCGGTCCGCTGTAATAAATAAAACTTACATTGGTGAAGCCAGTTTAAGTAAATGAAATTGTAATCCCAGACTGGAGAAATAAGCTCTATCCCTGCATAGAATGGCTTGCTGCTCAACACTTAAATGTAACTGACTACTCGATGTTAAAATATGTCAGATCATTTTCTTACGTTGTACACGTCGTTTTTAATAAAAGTTACAGAATTCTAAATATTTGCTGAACATATTTTAGAAAACAGGCGTGGAAATTAATTAAGGCAATAAATGATAAAATAAGGAAGGTATTTTATACGAAAGATTATTCTGAAGGACTACTCCCTTGATGACTACGCTGGCCAGTCAAATTCTTTGTTCTCTATAATGACGCTATTTTTCGTCCCGCCGCATAATGAGCGGAAACGCATTAGGATGCTAGGTCTACATCTACGCCCTCAAGTACCATTAGATCAGCACTCACGCAAGAAGTTGGAGAAAGCAGGCACAATATTCCAATACAAGTGGGGTCTTTATGTTTATGAATAGTTGTCACCCACTTATATTTCTTTGGATTACCTTAATCCTTTCGATATTAGTGTACAAACGCGAATAAAATGTCGCAATGCAGCAAATTTATGGTGTACGCTGTACATGACCAATCAAATAAAACGAGTGAACAAAAACACAATTTGCTGATTATTGATGCCACGCCCAACCTATAAGTTTCGTTACCGGTTACTATAGATATTTCGTTGCAACTAGGAAGATTTAGTTTCGTTCTTGGAGTGAAGGGAGGATTTTACAATTATTAAAACTCTCACCATAAGTACATTAAATTTCCAACCCGCCCAATCTACTTGTTTGTTGGTGGCAAAATTGAGCGAGTGAAGTGATTTGGGTGGCTCTAACAGCGAGGTCTTGAGAGCCGACGAGGGTAATTAAGGTGATCATGGAGCGGCGCCGGAATGAAAGAGCGGGGAAAACGGGAGGTCCCCGAGAAAGCCCGCCGACCAACGGCATCGTCCGGCACGATTCCCACATGCAAAAATCCCGTGACCCAGTCAAGGATTGAACCCGGTTCACCTTAATGAGAGGCAAGCAGGGTAACCACTCAGCCACAGCGGCTCCGATGCTACTTACTGCTATCAGTACAGTGATATACGTGAAGCAAATGACAAATAATGAATTTTATTTAGAAAAGGAAAGACTTTAGTGCTACGCAAATAAGCAAAAACATAACACAGAAAATGTTTTACTTATAAATAGCATGGAAAATTTACCACACGTCAGGCTGCAAAGATAGAAATTCTACTATGTACGCACAGATGTGAACTTCTCTACGCATTTGAAGTGGTCCGACTACTTACCTCCCACCTAGGCGAACCGGGTTGGATTCATGGTGGGGTCGCTTCCGGATTTTCGTACGTGGAAATCGTGCCGGATGATGCCGCTGGCCAGCGGGTTTTCTCGGGGATCTCCCGTTTCCCCCGTCTTTACATTCCGGCTCTGCCCCCATACTCACCTCACTTAACCTTCGTCGGCTTTCAAGACCTCTATGTTAATAGCCGCCCAAATCTCTTCACTCCACTCTCCACTACGTATTTGACTCTTTCTTGAGCAAATCTTTGAAAACTACTATGAATGTACGGGGAAAAACTTTGCAAATCATGCTTTCTTAGGATGCGTACATGCAACGATTTCGTGAATTTGCGAACCCTGGATTTCAATGTTGGGTTTTAAACGTGGAGACCGCAGAGATAAATATATTTATTCAATAAAGTTACAAAAATAAATGTATGAAAATCTTAATTTCGCAGGTTTTCGCCGTACTTGTGTGAATGTACTAGGCTATCGGGTTGCAGCCGCGTTAAATTCGAGGAGTTCACCGCAGTTTGGGCGAACATTGCAGCGACTTTCTTCAAGGAAATCAGTTACATATTAAACCATGCTATACTGGAGATGGCGACTGCAAAGTCTGCCAGCAACCGATTGTGTAGTGAATGCCTGTGACGTCACTAAAGAGCTTCACACATTAGAACATTCACAGGCAGTGGGGATTGCTTGCGAAAAGAGTAGATATAGCAGTATGTAAACAAGTAGAAGTAAATATCACTTGAGTTTCTAACTTAGATTCAGTATTTCCTACTTTGAACATAACCCAGCTGTTCACACAAAATGACTAGGTTATATTGATAATTCAAGGTTAAACCGACTGGAGAAACCTACCCTGATACGAAGGACTAAACATACGAACGTAGAAATAGGCCTACATCAGTCCTTCTATGCGAATCACAATCTTACTTTATACCTTCTAACAGGAACTACACGGTAATAAAAATCCACGTTTATCGTTTAGTATGTGTCCATCGAAATACGAAATTATAAATTCGCTCACAAAAAAAATTATCCAAGCTTAGCCGGTTTAAAAATACAGAAACAAGATTTAAAAAAAAACACAGCAACGAGTAATTAAACAGAAGGACGGAATACGCCAATGCATGTAAAATAACTTAAAATAAATAAACAGGGCGACAAAACGAATACAACACAAACACAGCAGGTTTTGTCTGACAACAGTTGCAACATTTCGGGAGCTGGAATCTGTTTCCGTCTCCTCAGGTACATGTAATACAGGCCTTGTTATGACCTACTGAATTCCGTGTACGGAATTCCAAATTTTTTATCGCTACGTATAAAAATAAGTGTCCCGACTGACTAATTCATTCATCAACGCACAGCCCAACTGCTGGACGCAAAATCATGACAATTTAGGAATTGCTTCCCCTTAGGGTGTTGGCACCCACTAAGAAAGAATTTTTTTGGAATTCGACCTATAAGAGGGTGAAAAGGGATAAAATTTGTTTTCCAGGACTACTAACCGATTATATATCACTACGCCCTTTGCTTTATAGGGCTACTTATAGAACTGCCTAAAAAGCAGGTTCGGGATTTTTCAAATTTAACTCCTAAGAGGATGAAAAGAAGCGAAATGTGTTTTCGAGGACTCCTCAGTTAGCTCATAAAGCCAATGAAATATTGCTGTGTTCTTTGTTTTAAAAGGCAAATAAATTATAGAATTACCATACACTAATTGATTTTTTTTAATTCAGCTTCAAAGAGCGTGAAAAGTAAAAAAGGTTTTCAAGGATGCCTCAAAAACTCATTAAACCCCGTTTTAAACATTTCCCCCGTTAAATCTGCCTTTAGTTCTGAAAGTCTATTTAAATGCTGGTATAAAAATTTAACTGTCTAATACAACATGGTACATAATGAAATCAATTTTACCCATGGGGACATTTTGCCACCTGTCTCAGTAAAATTTAGCCAAGTATACTTTCACACATAAAATAGATTCAACATTTTCAACGCAAAGAAAATAGTTACGTTATTTTCTTGGATTTTCTTATACCTTGGATTAGGTAAAGAATGGAGAATCAATATCACTTATTTACATTTTAAACACTACAAACAAACTTCCTTGCGTCGTTTAAGTTTACAGAAATCAAACAAATTTGATTTCGGAACAGTAAGCTCTTCGTGAAAAAAACTCTCACGCATTTCAGTGCGACAGATAGAAATCAAAATGCTGTATATTTTTTGCGTTTAGGACTGGACGACATATTTCTTAATTTTTTTTTACTATTGTACGCGAAAAGGTGAGGATGTCTTTCAATCCAGACGACAGCAAATAAAAATGAGAATAGTTTGTTTCGGCAATAACAATATTGGATAGCGTCATACGTATACTGAAGCATTTTTTGTTCTAAATATTTCCCCCTATAAATCCGCCCCCGGATATTCTCACGTGGGAATCGTGCCGAAATATGTCGCTGGTCGGCGGGTTTTCTCGGGGATCTCCCGTTTTCCCCGCCCTTGCATTCCGGCCACTGCTTCATTCTTACCTCATTTCACCCTCGCCGGCTCTCAAAATCTCGTTGTTAAGAGCCGCTCAAATCTCTCGCCTCAACTCTAAACTCTGACAACCTTGGGCAGGGTGCCTGGCCGATGTTTCCACTCGATGAGAAACTGTTACGGCACTCGTGGACAACAAATGGGCCTGGCTGTTCCAGCAGTGTCATCCTGGACGGCGGGCATAATCTCGCCGCAGGGAACAAGCTGTACGCCATCCGTCNCACACGCACGACTCGACTGTACCACGTCATTACACGGACTGCAAGTTCCTGGCGAGCGCACGCTGTTTCGCAGGCACGCATCGCCGGACGTGCGCGTCAACCTGCGACGGCTGACGGGCGATTCAGCAAATTGTTTGACTGTCCTCCGAATCTCAGAACATCTGTTATTGAGCAATGAGCACCGTTTGCTGTTTTATTATAATTATAAGCGGAGCGCAAAGTGTTTATCAACGGTTCGTCATCAATAAATTTAATTCAGCTGAAGTATTCGTGCATGAACCTCACGGGAGTCAGACTTAGACGAAACCAGAGGTACCGCTATGTGATGTCCCAAGTCAAACTGTATTAAACAAGATTTAATTTATAATGAGTGATTCAGGGACGCAACAACGGACAAATTTTAAGAGGCGGGAGGGGGGCAAATTATAATTTCACTGCCATCCTTTTATTCGTTAAGGACAGACACACCATTATGAAACTCTTTTTCGTTTAGAACGGTTTTCATTCAATTACAAGGCTTGTATGCACTGTCGGCATTCAGTAACAGTTTTAAAGGTACAAATTTTCACGTAAATTTTAAATTCTTTAATAAATAAATTACATGTATAGTGGGACAAAATAATATTGTGTATAAATATCAGTCTACGTGTATGATGAAATGCTTCTTAGTTCGTCAATCATCATCACAGCTATCATAGCTGGGTGTGGTTCAAGATGTTCATAATTGAAGAATAAATGCCAACCAGAGATGACGCCTTTCTTTAAATTGTAAACTGTTTACAAAACGTATACTTTAGTAATGGGGTGTTTTATAAAATAAAATAAAAACGTACTTGTTTAGTTTTTACTGAACCTTGCCAAATAGTTGCACGCGATAATTATTTATGTTCACAAACTCTACGTCATCCACCGTTTGCTGGTAGCAATGTAATAAGAACAATAATTCAGGCGCTCTTGACACATTGTAGTTCACAAATAACTTTCCAGTTTCCGAAGCACAAAAAAATGCCATTCACTAGTAGTCCATGAGACGTGAATAACCAGGAGCAAGGGAATAAATTCTTAAGTATATACGAACAAACAACGTATTTTATGTTGCATTCCTTCAAACGCTGATGCAGTACTGAGGCTTAGATATATAACATAACATTCCCAGCTGGCGAAAATATACAAGGGCCATGAAATATTTTTCTGATTTTAAAATATGGGTGTGATATAGTGGATATTTCTTCTCAAATTTCTGCAAATTCTCCGAGGAACTCTAACAGGACTGGATACGATTCATCATGATACGGGATATTTCTAGTACTAACGAAAAAAAATTCTGATACGGTATTTTCTTTTCCCCCTCTTTGCCACCACTAAAGATTCAGAGGGGTGGCAATATACCCTTGTCCCCTCCTATTGTTGCGCCCCTGAGTAATGTGTTGAACTGACATTGCTTTTAATTTTTCCTGTCCTGTACGTAAAACTTCCCTGCTTGCGTATTTAACTGAAATGAGTTTAGTGCAGGTTGGTACGATTTTCATTTACACGACAAAAAAAATTCTGTGGGTAGTGATGATAGCGAATTTTTCCTGAAACACACGCAAACCAGAATCAGCCACATACGTGCTTAGCTATTCAGCTTACACCTGTCACGGTTATAAAACACTTCGTGCATCGGGTTAGGGCTTTCATGCAAGAATCACTCGAGGTAAAAAAAAAATAGACGAACGCGAACACACATTCAAGCTCGGACGTTCATCTTTTCTGCATTTTATGTACGCATTCTATGGCAGACTTTCGTTCCCTCCCCTTCTCCCTCTATCCCTGTCTCTCTCTGCCTCTGTTTTCTATGGCTTGCTCGTTCCCCTCCTCCCTCCGCCGTCAATTTATCAAGAACTTCACTATTCAGACCGACTAGAATGACAGCCACCTTACACACTAAGTTACCAGTTCCTTTTAATCAATTCACCGTGGATTTTACCTCTCGTCTGCTCTACTTCCTTCAGCGGCGAACACGTGTTACTTCACCTACCATGGCCAAAAAAAAAAGGGAAGGCAAAGAGGGACGTGATGAAAATTTTATCGTGCCTGCCTTTGTTGTTTTTTTATTTTTCTAATGACGTTTCCGTTTCTGGTTTAATTTTCTTGTAAAGATCTTATAAACGAATCAAAATAATCGTCCAAAAACTTTCTATCTGCAAATTACTTTCAGACGCATTCTCTGTCCCACGAGTTTGTACGTAAAAGTAGTTTCAACGCGTTTGAGATAAATTTTAATAAAATTAAATTATTTATTAAGGTAAGTATTTTTTTCTCCTAGGGAAAGAACTAATTTTATACATAAAATATAAATAAAAATGAATTAATGATTATGGAATATTACTTTAGAGCCTTGCAAGTTAACAACAAACAGTAATATACAACAATAAACTTAATGAAGTATTATTACCAGAATACTAGAGAACTTCTACAGGTGACTTCACTGGACCCTGTAGGGACTTTTTTTATTAAAATACTATGGTGTGGTCACCGTCTGATTCCCCGCGTTTCCATGAATGCACTACTGCCACGCTACACACCCGCGAAATATGCTGAGCAAATAGGTTCACTCTAATCCTGAATCAGTGATATCATTCAGTGAAATACTACTCACTGAAAGTAATTTTATAAGTTACTGTTGACTGGCGAATCCAACTCGTCAGTGGAATTCTCAACTTTCAGTGGAAAGAAAATAGATACGTAACATCCCACGTAGCAAGAGACAGTAGACCGACTGTGATTTTACTGATGGCGTTGCTGGATTACTGCTGGCCCAGAAAACGTATGGGTCTACACAACTGGCCCTGCCATGGTTAACTGCTGGCACTAATGGCCCATAAATGGCTTACAAACAGTATTCCAGCAATGGCCGCACATAATCTATACTTATTGCTCGTGAAAGTATGGCGTATCTGTAAGCCATTTGATGTCTGTGAAGTGGTACATCGATGGACCATTGCTGGTGCAATTTGGCTTATTATGGGACGTTTTGTGGCTCTCACTCTTCGCAGATAGCTTCTTCAAAGTACACACACATATGTATATATGTGTGTGTCTAATATAATGATAGATCACATGATACAATGAGTAGATTATTTGTAAATATATAGGGATGGAAATAGCTATGGCAAAAAGCTGTAAATAAGGTATTGGGTGTGACTTTGTGACTGGTGTTAAATAATTCGACTTATGTAATGTTTTAAATGTACGACTGCATATCATTAAAATGAGAAGTTAAAAAAACCAATATATCTCCAGGTGGCAGACAGGGAACGCTCTGCAGATATGCAGGGTAGGCGGGAAATAAAATACCACCCGTGGACCAAAATAGAAACCAAAATCCAGGCACGTCTGTGCGGTAACCACCGGTACTCTGGTCAGCGTCTGTTGGCTCTGTGAACTCGGCTGTTATTGAACCTTCTGGAACTTAAAACTCCAGTCGAAACCACGTGAGATCCTTCGGGATCTCGCCACCAAAACCTCAACACAAACCAATATTCATGGCAGTACAATGGAAAAAGTTTCACTACTTTGGGCCCCAGTCAAGAAGACTGGGTAATAGACCTGATCATTGGATTCCAGGGGACCAGGCATGTCATTGAGAGAAGGGTCGGAGCTTCTCAAAAACCCTCAAAACTAAGATAATATTTTACATGGGAACACTCAACACGAACACACTGGTGAAGATGGGTAAACTGAAACAGCTGACTAACACCATTGACAAGTTCAGTATAAAAGTTCTGGCAATAGAGGAAACACGATTCTCAAATGAACACCACTTTGACTCAGGAAACTACAGAGTATATAAGGGAAAACCGGCCACAAGCATTCCAGGAAGTAATCTCAAACTCTTCGGAACAGGATTTGTGGTACACAAATCGATACTGGACTCTGTAATAGATTTCACCTCTAAATCGGAGAAAATATCAACGCTCACTATACTGTCAGGAAACAAAGCCTATGCATTAATCAACGCACATGCCCCCACGAATAACTATAATAAGAAAAACCCGCAGATGATAGAAGAATTCTGGGAGAATCTGGAGGAACCAACGAAGTCCCCACGACACACGTAAAAGTGTTACTAGGAGATTTTAATCCCCAATTAGGCAGGGAAAGAGTATTCAGAGACACGACAGGAAAACAGACGGCCCACAAAAGGACAAACAAGAATGGAGAGAACGTGATAAACTTCTGTAGGAACTTTGACCTCAGAATTATGTCGACGCAATTTCATAAACCACACAAGAAACTACGGACGTGGAAATCACCCAACAACGCCCTAGGAGAATTCCAGATAGACCACGTGGCGATATCTGCGAAAAACACCAGAGAAATTATGAACATAAGGGCGAGGAAAGGATTTTTTGAATCGGATCATCACCTGCTCCAGATCAAAGCGAAGTTTATACCCAACAGGTAAATCAAGAGAACCAACAGAATATTCAGAACAGACCCTGAATACCTGCAGTTAAACAAGGAGGAAATAACGGAAGAAATAAGGAAAATCGAGAGTGATGACTGGACAGAATTGTCAGAGAGAATGAGAGAGCTGATAAAATTGGGGCAACCGCCGAGGAAAAGGAAACACAGATGGTGGGACATCACATGCGACAGAGCCATGGAAGACAGAATACAAGCTTGGAAAAGATTTAACAGTCACAGAACACCTGCAAAATGGGAGGAATAAAATCACATACGGAAAACCTCATCGAAAGCAATCCGTAGGGAAAAAAGAGGTTACGAAAGTAACAGGCTGAAGGAGATAGAAGAGGATTTCACCAGAAACAACACACGAAACTTCTACAGAACATTCAGAGAAAATATAACAGAATATCAACCACCGAGCTTAAAGAATTGTGGGATACTGGCACAATACTTTGACACACTGCTCAACTGTGAAAGACCGACACTACAGTTCGCGAAGCCAGACCCTAACCTGGACTCTAATACCCCCAACACATGAAGAAATCGTGAAAATAATAAAGTAATTGAAAAATAACATAGCACCTGGGGAGGATGGATTGATCTCGGAAATCTGGAAACTAGACCACGAAAACATTACACTCAAAATACACAGAATCACTGAAAACATCTGGGAAACAGGAAAGATACCGGAAGAATGGAGGTCAGTCCTAATACACCCACTCCACAAGAAAGGGAACAGAACGGACCCTAATAATTACAGAGGGATTTTCCTACTGCCCGTCACGTTCACAATTTTATCGAAGGCTCTGCTAAATCGACTAGAACCTCAGATATATCCACAGATAGGAGAATACCAAGGAGGGTTCTTGAAGGGAAGATCATGCACCGAACAGATCTGGAATCTGAGAACAATATTAACAACGAGAAAGTCCAGGTACACGACAATAACATTCGTTGACTTCAAAAAAGCCTACGACTCCATAGAAAGAAAAACACTGTTCAGTACGCTGGAAGAAATGAGAGTGGACAACAAGACCAGAAAGCTAATCAAAGAAACACTAACAAATACGACATCCAAAGTGAAATTTATGAAATAAATCTCGGAACCATTCGAAGTCAGGACAGGAGTGAGACAGGGAGATGGATTATCACACATTCTGTTTAACGCAGTTCTGGAGAAAATAATTAAAACAAGGGGCAGAGGAGTCAAGGGGATACGGATGGGGAGAAACAAGGAAAGAGCCGTCAGCATAAAGTGTTTGGCCTTTGCTGATGATATAGCCATCATAGCAAATAACAGAGAAAAATTTAAAGAGGTTCTAGAGACATTACATGAAATTTCAGCCAGAACAGGACTAAAAATCTCATACGAAAAGACACAGTACATGGACACAAAATCCGTAGACAGAAGTCCACTGGTAACTAAGTACGGTACGATAGCACAAGTAGAAAACTTCAAATACTTGGGAGAGATCATACAGAAAACAGGACTGAACTCGACATCCAATGGGGAAAGGATAACGCAGAAGGCATACAGGCTTACATGGAACCACTACAACAACAGAAGCATCTCCACCAATGCCAAATTAAGACACTATAACACAGTAGTTTTACCGGAAGCCTTATACGCCTCAGAAACGACAGTAATAAAGGGAAGAACGAAAATCAAGGAACTAGAGAAGCAAGAGAGAAAAATACTGAGAAAGATCTACGGGCCAGTTACTAGAGAGGGGATCTGGATGAAGAGGCCGACAACAGAACTGTACACACAGACGGAGACGATCAAAGACAACTTCAGAAAAAGAAGAGCAAAATTCTACGGACACATATATAGAATGAACGACGACAGACCGACCATCTTCAACATAGTAACGACTAGTAAACTGAAAACCAATTGGATCAGGGAAACTATGGAAGACCTCACAAAGCTAAGCATCTCCACGAACTCCCAAAAATAATAAAACGGGAAAGAAGTGGACAGAGGAGAGGAAGAAGGAACATGGTGAATTTATGAGGGGTTTTTGGGAGGAAAGACGAAGGAGGACACAAAGAATGAGACCATTAGGATTGGCTGTTTTTTAGCGCTCTCCTTATTAGGGAATTATCGTTAGTAATAATAATAAAAAAAACTTTTACAAAATTAACATTGAAGGGTTTTTGTTGTTTCACATCACTAAAATATTCATATATGCTGAATGCATTTCAAAACAGATGAATAGCATCCAGGTTACATACATACTGCGACAATTATATTAAAGCCAAGTCTTGGGGTTAATTTTGCATTTCAGGTAGGAAATTTTCTCGCAGCGACAGTACATATTTTTATTATCTGCATCTTTTTAAAAACTAATTTATTCACATAGTAAATGCAATGGTATGGAATAACTAGTATACTTTATATTTTATTAGTGTTTGTTAATAACTCAAGTAGAAATATATTTTTAATTAGTTCATCTTAACATAAGATTACACAGTGGAGTGATGATTAGCATGTGTTTAATGGTGAATTATACGTAATTTAAAAACAAATAAAAGTTGAGAATGCTGCTAAAAATTATTATTTTTAAGAGATAGTGTTTGACATGTGGTTGAAGAATGGCTAGCCATCAGTAGGTCATCTGGTGGCTGTGAAGTGGTATATCGATGGGCCATTGTTGTTGTAAGCATATGGGCCATGCTTGGGCCATTGTATTCACCACACCTGGGCCAGTTATGGGCAGAGTATGGCTAGTTAGTGGCGCCACTTCAGGACCAGCAATGGTGCAGGGTGTATGCCAGCTGTTGGTCAACTGTTTGCCGGCTTGGCATCCGACTGTAAACCATAAATGGGCCATATATGTTTTGCTACGTGGGATTCAGCCATCATCATAATAATCTGTTATCTGGCACTGATTATAAGGGGAGACACTTTCACTGGCTTTCCCTAATTTGGCTTAGTTTTCACTATTTCCGGTGTAGAGTGTGAGGTAAAATAAGATGGCCACTAGAAAGTATATAACTCTTTCTACGTCCTCACGTTTCCTCTCAAGAAGCTCAAAATATTATCAGTGTGTTAGTTCCTCAATATGAGTAATTTTTCCAGTTTATTAATGGACAAAAATGTATTTTAAAAAGTAGTTAATCTCGATAACTAAAACATATACATATTATTAGTTATAGCATGAACTTTGACACATAGGTACAGCGCAACCACAACTCCTTTAATTTTAAGATAATAATCAATTTAGCTATTTAACATTGTCAACTAGATACTGTAATTGAACGGCAAGTCAGTCGCTTTGTTGGTCCACAAAGTGCATTTTACCAGAGAATTATTAGCGTGAATAATTATGTACTTAAAATAACTACTACATTATAACAGAAACACTGAAAATAACGTAAATTAATTAATAGTGTGGCTATATTTCCAGTACGAGAATCCTTTCCATAAACACCTCACTTTTTTTTAATGCCAGAGTTGTGCCAGTGCATTTTTATACCTAAAATCACAGTGTGAAAAGTCTAATCAGAGTACTAGTTGCTTTATAAGGGGGAAGAATTTTTCCTCATAGCCAAAGAAGTTCCTGAATTATTATAGCATACGCACAGGGTCTAAGAGGAAATCCTGTTTATTTAACTGAAACAGCAGGATTGTAAGACTTTTATTTCAGCGTATGCATATTGAGGAATTCACACTGAAAATTCTTCTACTTCAGCTACTTTTAAAATTGATTACAGGAAGAAAAACGATCCCATAGTTCACGGCTGCGTCAAACAACTTGTTCACGTTGCCTTGGATCTTACGATTTCGTCGCAATTCCTGTAAGAAATAAACAGTTCTCACAAAAGGTGAATAACTTTTCGCTGGAATCAACACACAACATAGCATTTAAATAGAATAAGTTCACTTGCGATGATTGTGATCATTATTCTGCAATTCCAATAAGCGCTAGCCTACGAAAGGTCAACACATTTGCTTGGATAGTTAATGGTGGAAAGTGTCTGATTTATAGTCCAGGGTGAAGTAAAAACATGTCAATGATATGTTTATTGATATTTATAGTACTCCCTCAATACCATAATATATCAATATTTAAAAAAAAACTGGTGATTGAAATAGCAAGAGAAATGGAAGAACTTATTTTACTAAACATTTCAGAAAAATTATGAAACTGTTTTCTTTATAAATAATGTCTATACTCGCATTTTAAATCAAATAAAACACACAGCAAGTACCAACAAAAGATAATAAAAACTTGATGGCCTGTCTTACCGCTAGCAATTTAGCTGTCAAACCGAGGGGCGTTGAACGCATAATACGAATCTGAGTGGAAAATTGCGAGACAATGGAATCTATTATTCAAAGAGACGCATCCAGAAACGTATTCGATCTCTTAGAAGAAGTGATGTCGGTATCACTTTGCGCAGCGTATAGAAACATCTTACGTTGAAACGTTAGGAAGACACAGTTATTAGCATAACTTCAACTAAAAATATAAGGGTATCTCTTACTTAAAATTTTATATAGCAGATTTTAACTAATTCCATTCAAATGTGACTAAATTATTTTAATAGCTGCTAACTGATGAAAAAACAAACAGAATTGCAAATCAGTTTAGAGTCATTTGATGGTTTGGCATTATTAAAGGATTCGTTGATGGAAATATAGCCTATATTTTCTCATGTTGCGTTGTGATTGTTCACAAAAGACAGTATATATTTCGTATTTTGAAAAAAAAATCGTTTTCATTTAACTTTTATTGAAAATGTTATATTTGCCTAATTGAAATCTCAGTCAAGCAGTGTTATAAATATTTCTCAGGAACATACATGTCATACAATGAAAATAAACCAAACATTTACATGAACAGTGTCTGCCCCCACCACTTTTTTCTGTTTATTATGATTTTGATAACAATTTATACTTAAAAACATGTAAAATATTTCTCAAGATTTCAATAAATTTACTGTTGGCCTCCGCTGCATAAATGTAATAGCAAGCGTCCTACTAACACCGGAAAAACCGGATTCAAGTCTTGGGTTGGGTATGAATACAAATAGTATATTTAGCTGGTTTTTAAACTGTTGTCCTAGCACTATTTCATAATTATTAAGTGGGAAACGTTAAAATAAAGAACTAATGAATGAATACATTTATTTTGCATTATATACTCCTCACATTATTTAATAACTAACAGAAACTACTCTCACTAGTACATGCTACATAAATCACACTATATAGTAAAACAATAACATTTCTTTTGTAACCTTTCTTTTAATAAATTGATACTTAAAATTCAAAGAAATGTCTTATTCCTAGAAAAAAAAGTGACTATTTATCAGGAGTTTATTAACCTAGCCACCGCACAGTAATAAATAACTAAGGAACTCTATTTGTCAACTACATCCATGTTTTTTTATCTTTTATATAATAACTCAGTGTTATTTAAATGAGTAATATTGAGTGTCTTTTATGATGTCCAAGAACGTATCGTGGCAAACCACATGTAAGCGCTTCTCTGCACTAATCTCCTTGGTGAATATCGTTAACTTATAAATATAATCTTCGGGAGACCTTCCACTTGGATCATGCACTCTTAATTTCTGAAGAAAAGACCCTGCGGAATCGGAATATGTTAGAACTCCGGTAATAATGAAAGATTTTTATTCTGAACGGATGCAACTGACATGTTAGACTGTAAACATACAGTAAGTAGAATGATAGATTAGCATATATGATAAGATAAATAATAGTTAGTGGCATCCAAGGTCAACCGCGCTTCTTAAAAAGCAAACCTATATCGTTCCAGGCAGCCTAGATAATACACAATATTAAATTAAGTAATTGTGCAGTAGCAGCCAAATGAAAAGGGGAACACCCTGAAAAAACCTACATGTCTCAATATTTCCATAAGAGAATTTCTGTCAGAAAAATTCCCTACCACCGTGTTATGGAATTGAACCTGAACCCTCAGAGTAGTTAGAAATGGTTCCTTCTGACACACATGGCATCCTAGCGGAATAGAGTGGGCGAGCCGTCGGCCATATTGGATGACGTCATGCAGCATGTGACATACATTGCTCGATGCACACACATTATGTGTTGATTGAAAGTGGAATTCGTTGCATCTGTACTGTAGCATAGCTCGGTCCGAGGGTGTACATGGGGAACATCGTTTGCTATTCTGCTGTAATAACCAAGGCTACCACGTCAGTATTCAGATACATAGTCTTGTCTAGCAACGACTGATGCTATGTACAGTACTCGTCGCTTGTGCAACACATGTTGGTTGGTTGGTAGGTGTTTATAACTATTTTCCTTATATATGATTGGTAGCATCAGTGACGTGACCCAATCAAATGCTGTATCGGTGACAGCACGGTCAACTCGGGCAGATCAGACAGATGCATCTGCTCAATTATGGCAGATCCTTTAGTCAACCACAGACTCCCACTCCCGATTCGCCTTCACGAGGTGACCTCGTAGTTCGCCGTACTCGACCGCTGGTCCATCACACTCGACGCTACGTTCATGCAACAACTACTCGCAGGAGCTGCAAAGGCAACATAACGTTTCAAGGATCCCGTAAAAAGGCCGTCTCTAGATTTTGTGAAACTTCCCCTGGCATTCTTGTAAGACTTTTCGCAAACCCTACATTTTTACTCGGAAAACTTGTGCCGGACCCAATTTCTCCTCCCCCATCACCGTGCGAAAAACAAAACCGCAGACTAAACCTCATTAAACAAAAGCGCTCAAGAATCTAACTTTGGAAGTGTCACCCTCCGAGCACACCATGTTTTCAGAGAAATCAATGCCACAAAATGAAGCTATTCTGCCCTCCCTTACTTCATTAACTCATGAAGCCGTCGCTTGGCTGCTCTGGCGTCTGCTTCCAGTGCCTGAAAATAACGAACGCGCAATGATGTTTAAGTTAGTGGTAAGTGCCCATCACTTCTGATATAGTGATTCGACGATTTAGCGATCAGTCACTGAGCATCTAGGAATAGACAAGCTTAAGTCTTGGAGGAAAGGAGCGGGGACGTCTCCATTGGCACGCAGGACTACTTTACTTCCCTTTATTTAGTTGCCTATTCAAAGACCATGATAGCTGTAATACTAGGCCATATACTAAATGGAAGTAAACATTCTTTCTAAGAGATGCAAACGCTACCTGTCAATAATAGTAGCTGTTAATAGAAGAACATAATTTGTGATTGCCAAGGTATTTATGTCAAAATAATAATTGTCGAACGGAACAATTCGTAACTCCACTGAATCAATACAGTCTCATCTTGCAAGACAGTCTAAAAACGTATAAATATGAGCGAATGTTTCTTGGTTCTTGTATTTTAACTTACGCACGAAAGAAAGCAAAAGAAATATTGCGAGAAAACCGTGACGGATTATCTTTTCAGACCAAATATACCGTCAACTGTTTTTCCACAAGAATATGTGTTGCAGAACCAAAGGCATTGAGGTCGACATACATATATATAGTCCATACGTACAACATGAATACGGCAGTTTGAGGAGCTTTAAAACCAGAAAAATACATCCCTATAACCGGAACATGAAAAAGCAAAGACTTCAAGGAAGCTTACTGGCAGAGACGTGTGAGCTTCTCGCGAGCTATCCGCAGCTATCAGTTCAGATCTTTAGACGGAGGGGAAAACACGCATTTCGCGTGTGGGTCTTGCGTGACCGCTTCTCACGTGAAAGTGCTATTGGGAAACGAAAAGGTCGTAACTCAAACCCCGTCAGAATATTACTGCGCAGCTTATAGGCCTGTGCCTGGCGTCTGAAAGTGTAAAATAATGAAGATATTTAGTGGAGCAGACGCTTATTAATTTCCTTGAAATGATATTGAGGTAAACGTCAGCTCACAATGTAATTTCACCAATATTTGACCATTTTTATCGTTGCACTGCTGCAATACTGTGTCGTCAAACAAGCTGCATATGGCACGAAAAAATAAGTACGGCTATGTTTCTAACCAAATAACTTGATGAACTTACCAATATAGTAAATTATGTTTATTAGAATTTTAACTACATAACTGTGTTCCATTCCATGGCGTATTATGAAGAACCATTTCAATAAAAAAAATCATGTTTATTTTTTATCGTTTCACAATTATTTTTGAGGAATTACCGTACAGTTCATGTGGTTGTTACCACGAAATCGAACTATTGAACTTAGAATTGTTTTAGTGAAACGGAAACAATCATATTACAAAATAACTGCAGATACACACATGGGAACATTTATTCTGTATTGCATTACACACATTCTATCTGCGGTTGCAGATGTAGCCAGTCATATATATTTTAGCGTACCAGAAATTTTAATACCTTGGTATCATGACCGGCACGCCAACAGCTGTCCTACGCCTTTGGCATTGGAAAGTTAAAATAATGATACCATATTCTTAATGTTCCTCCAAAAAGGTTCTTAGTTAGCCTCGTTCCACTGCACAAACAATTATTTTTTGTTGCCTAATTGAGGGACTGGTAACACGTAACTAAATAAGGGTTAAATAATAATTCTGCGCGTTGGTCTGCCGCAGTACACTTGGCAATTCTGAACCTTTTAATCACACACTCGACAGTTAGACTTACACCAAATATTTTCCTACTTTTCAACTCCCGTTATCCCTTCTACTTAATATTTTAAAGGATAACGTGAATCAGGAATCAGCAAACTTCTTTACTCCTGGCGGTAGCTACGGTGGCGTCATTAAATCAACTGAACAAGATACTATATTTTCTCCCGCAGTCATTAAGTGGTGGGAATGCAAAACTCGTGTGGTTTTTTACTTAGGTTATAAATGACAAACGGGAAAATACAAAACTCTCATTGCTCCCAACACTTGAAAGTGCCGAGTTTGCAGTAAATAATGAGACCAGAAAAATCTTTGTACAGCTAATTTTTTTCCTGTCAACGTGTTTCATTGCAGTGATAATACAAATACGTAGCAGTTTGTAACTTACGGTCCAATAACAGCTGAACATGTTTTCTCACGCTTACTTCGCTGTTATAGCGGTCTTTTTTTTTCTGCCTCCACGTATCAACATGAGGGGCCACTAACCTTGCTAGGCTCGTAACTTATATACACCACAAGAACACGAAAAATACCTTTCCTTCCAAAGTTTTATGTAATGTGCACTTAATAATATAAATACACGAATGTGAAGATATTCCCTTCATCTACCTTTAAATATAGCACCAACGCATTATGTATGGTCACACTTGAAACCGAAGTCTGTATCTTATGCCCTACTGGTAAACAAACTAACGCCAAATTTCGTATTAAATTAATATATGATAAGTTTACAATTAACTTCAAACTGCTCCTTGGATTTTCAGTAATGTCTTTATTCAGTTTGAAACATTTCAATAGAGTGGGATAACTTCTGGTTGAAAACTAAAACACTTCGTTGAAAATGCTGTATTTATCACGCCGACTGAAAGCGGAATTTCTGTGTTGTTGCAAATTACGGCCTATTTTGTAACCCCGTGCAATTAATGATCAACGAATGACGAACGAGTTCGATTTTCGAAGTAACAATCATGAAATACTAAAAAATGTACTTCAAATATCTAATACGTACTACAAGTAGAGTGAAATATCATGTTTATGAAATGCAATAAACATGCAGATATCACAACAGATGAAATAAACCTAGAAAAAGTGCAAAGGTCGAAATAAAGGGAGATTTCATGGGTGCTCCTCGGCAGAATTGCAAATGAGGACCATAAAGTGTTGGCATTTATTGTATAGCCCCAAAAATAAAACAAAATCCATATGAATGCGAAACACCCCAAACACTGATCTAGTAACGTGTGAGAAGCTTACAATAAAAAAAAACTACAAAAACAATATGCACCAATAAAAAAAAAAAGCTGATGTGTGGCAAAGTTACTATGGGAGTTGAGATGAAAATATCTTCTATTCGTTGAGATGTCATTCCACACAGAGTATAACTTTTTTTGCGAAATGAACAAAATTAATATTAAACGCACGTTTCTTTATTAATTTACACGTTCGTTCCCACGTACTTTTTCGTATGAAGTGGACTCGTTCTTATGCCTGGTCTCAAGTTTGTTTCTCTAGTTTTTGGTGTTTGTCATCCAAGAACGTCTGGCAGCTAGGTTGTCAGGTGACACAGTTTGCGAGCCGGTTTCCTGGAAAACAGGCCGTAAACAGGTCGTCACAATGGCGCTGCCAGACGTATTTCTCGGGAAAGAAAATCCGACGTTATGGCTTCCATGTGACCATCAGCCCTGGTAAGCCCACTTAAGCCCAAGATTTCCTTCTTTCCAGCGGAGCTCTTGCACCAACATGAAATATACACTGTATAGCTGAAAACACTTTAGGAATATACCATCCAAGACTACCTCCTTTTCAGCAAAATCCTACCCATTACTGTCGGTATAAATATTACGCAGACATACCAGAGCTGTAGTTTTACGGGATAGTTAGACAAGACTAAGTTAGGTTAAGTTAGAATTTACTTGACGATCAAACTTCTAATTCGATCCTTAAAAAGAAGATTTCAAATCGACGTTAGTTCCAGGTAATGAGAACTAACTATTTATTGAGTTCAGTGTTATTAAAAATTTGATTTAGTTGAAAGAAATTAAAATTGTTTGTATATAACGTTTTCTCGGTAATACTTTGATGTATATCCCTGTAGCTTGGGATCCATTAGAAAGATAATGTGAGTTAGACTGTCTACGTTATAAATTTATAACAGTGAAAACTTACGACAGTGAAAAACGTTTTATACATTAAATTTTTTCTGACTTTCAAAATCTCGTTCTGGATAAATTAAAATTATTAATGCCAATAAAGTCCTTTCATGTTTATTTTTTATTCCTAATTAAACTGATATGTTAGTTCGATTCACCGTACAACACACACAGGNAAAGTCCTTTCATGTTTATTTTTTATTCCTAATTAAACTGATATGTTAGTTCGATTCACCGTACAACACACACAGACATTCGCTCAAGCCAGTACGCAGAAATGATTTTCCTACAAAAAAAAAGTTATAAAGAGGGATGCGCGAATGAAATATCAGTCATTTAATTACGAGTTAANTAAAGTCCTTTCATGTTTATTTTTTATTCCTAATTAAACTGATATGTTAGTTCGATTCACCGTACAACACACACAGGCATTCGCTCAAGCCAGTACGCAGAAATGATTTTCCTACAAAAAAAAAGTTATAAAGAGGGATGCGCGAATGAAATATCAGTCATTTAATTACGAGTTATTTCATTTGCATCCGCAGGCCAAAATTCTGTACTCGTTAGAAACGTACGAAGCGAAACCAATGAACGGCTTTGAAGATTGAAATCATATTGACATGGAACGCTCCAGCCAACTGATTGCCACAAAGGCTCAGTGATAAAACAGACACGAGTCATACGAGCCGCTGTGTACATAAAGGAAATTTTATTGCGAATTGAAAGTAAAGCACACAGAGTTTAAATTCAAAGTGTATTTTTAATTACCATGAATTAACTCAATAGGCACAGTGGTGAGTTCAGAGGTATCATTCTAAAACTCTGTTGCTTTTGTCGTTCAAGAGAATTTATTTAAAGAATCTTTTAAATTACAATTTTTAGCTACTTTATTTCCCCGACAGAACGTTATGATCATAGACTTGCTTGTTATTCTCCAACTATCATTCCTTATATTTCTACTTATCGGCTTTTTATTGTCTTCTTATTATGAAATACCAAGTAAATATGTGTACTCTACTACGGCCACACTAACCCTATTTTATTGATATAGGTCCAGAAAAAATTTCTGTATAAAACAACTTGGAAAATATTTTTGTAGAAATTTTACTCATATAGCACTGTTATCAGCAAGTAAGAATTAGCACGTACGTAGAAAGTATTGACAATTTTCATTGGCCCTATTTTTTGTCTTGTGCGAACACACTGGTTGGTAGTTCAGAATAAGGATAAGGCGTTTGTGCGTTGCCCATAAATTTGTTACTGTGCTGGGTTCTAGGGCTCAACTTTACGTTATCTTCTGATTACGAAGGATGACAAACCAACTGAATACCAACTTGTGGTTCAAATTACGAGTGCCTTCGGTGGGTTGTCTCGATCTATCACACTCTCGGAATTGTGGCCACCAAGGACCCTCCAATATTAAGTCTCCTGGCGGAAATGTTGAAATAAACAAGCGCACAACCCGAGAAAGGTGACTGGTTCCTGCAGTAAGTTCTTGCCTGTAACCAACTCACTCTTGCCTTCCTCGCCCTACGCAAGCAGCCAATGGTAGCACAAAAGTAATTTCATATGGACAGAGTTTGTGATGAAAATCTCATATTTTTACACATTTCGGACAGTAGCAAGGCTCGTAATAGGACAGAGGTCTTATTTAAAATAGAATAAATAATGTATTAAAAATACCAGTTACAAAATAACTACATATGTATCCTTTAATATTTTACAAAATACGTTTTTCTATACTAAATTAAGTACCTGGATGTTATTACAACAAAAATAGTTTCAAGAAAGCTACCACAATCGTAATCGCAATAATTAGTACACAGGTATTAAGTTAGTCTCATCGTAAAAAATAACACAGCAAATATCTGATACTCTATGTTATAGGCCGTTCACGGCAAAGTTAGTGCTTTGTAAGGTAGTACGTTAAAGATCCTTTCGGCTTATTTTTATCCTCTCGCTAATTGTTAGTAAAAAAACTGGTATGTGCCTAATAAACACATTGTGTATTTCATAGCTCTCAGAAGCTAATGTCTGAGGCCACAATTAAATATAATTTGTTGGTTATTATGCCGGCTAGGGGGGGGAGGGGGGCCTTAAAAAGTACTCACTGAACCGTGAATAGCCAATAAACGAATGTGAAAATAATATTTTCCCCACTAAACTCGTAACACGTTCACAATGTCTCGCAAGAAGATCACACAGTCTCCAGTGTTCGCCCATGGAGCACCCACTGATCCTGATTCATAATTGCTAATGCCAGTCCTCTCAAGATCATTCTCGCGACGCAAACATCCTACGGAATTACCGTGAGTGGCTTGTGTCCTTTCCAAACACGATATTTGAGTCCTCTGGTCTATCGCGAGGCCATAACTCTCCCCTTACTCATCGTTTACTCGAGGAAGAAAGAATAAAAGAAAAGCTACTGATTTCTGAAGAAATATGATTTTATAATAATTTAAAACCGGATATGAACAACGTCAATGAGTGTTATCGAATATTTTGGAAAGGGTATTATTATTTTAAGCACAATTGATTATATGACCTATAATTCGCAAGATCTAAATGTATTAGCCGATTTTTTTTCCATAACTATAGCCTGATCTCTTTTTACAATATTGACCCTTAAATACTTTAAATAGGCCGATATGTAGCGGTCATTTTAAATATAATCACATACGCCCACTTTGTTCACGGTGTCAGAAAGCTTACATACAATAAAGTCACCTATTTACACTGAGAAAACCATGAATAAATTAACAGATAAAGAAGTGACCACACTGCCATAACAAACCAACAACATAACGGTCGAGTTTACATTGGCACGGCGTAATTTCTTACAAATATTCATCACAAATTTCCAACCCGTCTATCTGAAGTGACTGCGTATGTCAAGCACATAATCAAGCGACAAAGACACGCACAAAGCACTATAGAGCAACCTTCGAGTCGTGAAGCATGCTACTGTAAAATTTCTGGCACTCATACCATCAATTGATGGCACAACACTACAGATAAACGTGAGATCCACTTCTCAGTACTGTACTACTTTAAATATTCTGTGCCAAAAATTTTGTATAGTCCATTCGCGGATTCTTAACATATTTTGAATCAAACATTTGAAAAATCACACTACCTATGACTTTTTGGTTGTTTTCTAAATACGTCATGTATCACAAGCGTTTTATACTTATATTTGTATAACATCTTATTTCTGGTTAAATTAAACTTTTACTAACATTTTATTTTTAAATTTTTTAAATTATAATATTTCATTTATAGTTAAAACGAAAAAGAAGAGAGAAATTAGGTGTGTTGGCAATGCTTAGTAAGAAATAGTTCTCGTTCAAAATATTAATAAACTGAGTGCGCATGAATATTGTGCTTTTCCCTTTCTGATCTATTTTTTTACGCTTAGTTAAGCTTTGTTTGGCTAAAACGGAGGAACAGTCTGAAAGTAGAACTTAAGCAGTGCTTCAGAAAAGTTGGAAGTAACCGTGAATGGACTTGACCTAAAATTTTACCTTGAAATATTTTGCTTTAACAATTTTCCCTGCGAAAAATTATACTAAAAGCTTAAAATATTTACTTCTATTTTCAGCCCGCCGAAGAAAAAATTTCAAAAATTAAGTTATGTGAAAAATGTACGTTATTGTCTGAAAATCAAAACAATTAATCAGTTTTGCGCTATCATCTAAAAATCTAAAAGGCGAAAACACTTCCTCATTACTCCATCGTATTGAAATACTGCACAACATAAATGAGAAGAAAATATAGTAATTTAATCACGTTTCTTAACAATTACTAAGCTTTAGATTATTTACTATGCGGAAGCATTTAAGATTAGAATGGACGTTCTATGATATTCATACTGACATGAAAGTTTATTATAAACACCATACTGATACCTTTATTCTATGTTAAGCATGTGCATCGCAATGAACCGCGATTCCGAGCACAACGTTGATAAAGAAAACCGTACGTCGTGTACCATAAATGCTTTAAATACCATATTGTGCCTGTAAGTATTATTTATGTGAATCTTAAAGCGTTTAAACTGCGGACTAAGGATAGCAGTAGGCCGTGGCTTCGCTATGGTATTGATTTTCCATTACAAACTTTCATCATGCATTTGGGCTTCACAAACAACTAAAGCTTATCAGCTCTGTTTCTACAGCAGTCTGAAAAATCATCGAGATTAGCCGGCACTTTCTTCAGCCGCGCTAAAGAACAGACTGACATTGATGATGGTGGCTAACAAACTATTCACTATTACATGTCTAGGAATAAAAATTATGTGTATATACTTCATAAATTAGTGTTTGTTTCCTTACCTCATTTGTATTAACCGAAAAGTCAGTTAATGTATGATGCACGAGAAATGGCAATAAAATGCCAAATTTGCCTCACAAGTTCAAAACCCTGTTAAGTTAATGTACGATTATAGCACGAAGTGTTTGATATTTTAAAATTCGCTTAAAAGCATGTTCAACAGGTTCATCCAGGTTGTACAACAAACAGCGCTTCAGGATAACATTAGTTAACTAGGTTCAATTTCCGGCACTGAGACACCCAGCGTCGAATGATAAAATAAATTTCTAGATTGAAGTTTAATTATCTCCTGAAAATAACGCCAGTAACATAGGAATTTACTATTTCAAAAAAAGTCAATATAACTTCGTCTAATTTTGTCTGCAATAGTAATTAAATTATTTGCCCAGTATTATATAGAAGGTTTTTTATTACATATAAAAGTGGTTGTGTAATAAGTTTCCCACGTGCTGTAATAGTCATAACTAAAAATAAGTTTATGCCAAAATAATGTTGTAAGGTCAACACTAACAAAGAAGTGTTTGTCTCATATAGACACGTACATAGGTACACACACATGCCGTATACACATTCCTGTTTAGTAGCTTGGAACAATTATGAAATAAAGTTTAAGATGTCTACTCGATATGCTATACAAATAAGAGACAGTCCATTTTAAAACGTAATATTGGCGAATACATTTTGTAAATTTCATAACAGCGAGTTATTAGGAAGATAGGTTTCATTTTCATTATCACGAGAACTTTAACTGAATGAAGTCTACTTAATTTACCTCACATGCGAAATCTTACCCTGCTTGCCACAATTGAAAGTCGGGAAATAAGGTTTAATATCAAGTTAGGTATTATCATTTCCGGAGATTAACATCACAAGAAATATAATTATCTGTAGCGGAAACCAGAAACCTTTTATCACCAGTAACATAGTTCTTGTAACAGAGAAGTCAATACAGTGTTACTTATGTTTCATACCAATTCGCTACACAGAACGCAGTTCACAATACGTAAACTGTTACTTTTAACAAGGTATACTCCGTTTTTTTTTTAAAGTTTAATTACAAATATTGGTCAGGTTCAGGGGCCTTGCAAGAAAAAATTTGGTTAAAGGTAGAAAACATATCTCACTACGTCGCTTTATGAACCAAAGTTCTCTTGCGTTGCACTATGAGAACTAAAATGATCGTACAGTCATATTTGTGTCATACTGAAATGACACAAATTACACCTGGTTGGTGTTATACGTAACACACCACATCAGTGGATAGGATCAAATAAAAACAAATGGCTAGGACGATGTCGTATTGAGCATGTCGCAAGTTTGCTGCAAAAGATGCAATGGAAAAGGAAAGATTAACAGCAAATGTCGATGAATTAGGTCATAAAACGCCCGAAATGCAAATATTTTCAACCAATTCCCCTCGTTGTTTATGCCTAATATACAAAATTAAATGCATTGCAATTATAACTTGAGATCTTAAAGTGGCCGCCTGGGTAGGCCGCGGAACGATGTGCAGAGCTCCAGCAGATAACGTTTTATTAAAAAACCGTCCAACGTGCCTGAGTGAGGTCTGCCTACGAACAGCATCTAAGAAACATTACGCATCTGTATACATTTTTCAGTTTCTCCACTCAAGCATGTTTTTGTGATAGTGAAAATGGCTCAAACGGGTATTTTCACGGTCATTTTTAGGTATAAACATTCCGGTACAAAACATTAAAAAAAGAAAAGGGACGTGCGTCAAAACTTTATTTTTATTATTACGTCATAAAATAGTAGGGTCTCCGCTAAAAGTTTCATAGAGGCGCGTAATCGACGGCAAAACTGCACGCCAATTCAGTGCTTAGCGCGTAGAGGCGATGAGAGAGTTGATGCGCATGTCTCGGTCGCCCCTAGCACTCCCACACTTTTAGGCTTCAGACGTGCAAAATTCCTTCAACCAGGCGGCCACCTTAAAATTCCTCTTTCCAATCGGTTAGCAGGCAAGAATTCACGGTTACGTTCATACTCCAAATGCTGTCATTTATTTACTGGTATCAGACGTTAGAAAAATACACATTATTTGGCTCAATAGAACATGATTTGGAAATGTCTTACGAGAGTTGTCAAATAAATTGTATCCCAATAACCGTAAAAGTAAAGTCGGAGACGCGACAGTTGCCCTAAAACAATGTCTATGTAAGATGTATTAATCTGGATTTGACTTAAAAGTAGTTTAACAGAAAGGCGGTAGTAGTTTTTCCAACAACCAGTAGACCACATACGTTTTCCCTAAAATGATATTTAACAAAAATCGTTTCTCCGGCAGTTGTTTCACACAAAATGCGTATATCTTCCAGCAACAGGTGATTGATCGGTAGGCAGTAAACCTAGACACCTTGCGAAAAATCGTCTATCCGAAACGTCGTCTAACTTATTCTAGCATATGAAAAAGTAATATGTTGCAACTCTACAAGTATTATTGTAAACGCTCTGTCGTACGTCGGGACCAATGGAATGCGTTCTCGTGAGTGAGTGAAGAGATTTGGGTGGCTCTTAACACCGAGGTCTTGAGAGCTGACGAGGGTGAAGCGAGGTTAGTATGATGCAGCGCCGAATGCAAGGGCGGGGAAAACGGGAGATCCCCGAAAAAAACCCGCCGACAACGGCACCGTCCAGCATAATTCCCACGTGCGAAAACCCGGGGCGACCTCGCCGAGATTCGAACCCGGTTGCCTTGGTGGGAGGCGAGTAGTCTGACCACTTGATGTTATTAGCAGCAGCTGTTTATATGATTACGGAATATAGTCTAAACAACGTATGTTGTCTCTCATTACGTAGAGAACTTCTCTTTTTGGATGCAGTTTTTGTGGTTTGCAACGTACATCATTGACTACACTTCCTGTACAATGTTCAGCATATAGACCACCATGCCTGAGAAAACCACTTTACGTGTACTGACTGCTACTTGAAAAGCCTAACATGGCCAGAAAACTAAGCTTGAGCACATGAAATACAGGTCGTGTGATAACAACAGAAATTCTTTTAAGAAAGAGAACTTCGGATTAGCAAACGTAATGGAACAAATTTAAATTTCCACTTCAATACTACGTTTACAAATAGCAGCATCACAAGTTACACAGGTGATGACCGCTGTTACGACTGGCGGAGTTTACGTAATGAAATACAAAATGCTTCCGCCAGCATATATAGCATGGTGAAGGCAGTGGTATACACAATGCAAGGAAGGGTGGGGAAATTTTGGCTTTTTAATTCATACCTGCTGCTTTGGACTTGTTTTTGTACCTTATGTCAGTGGTTTATGTTACGTGCGCCGCGGTACGTCGAGAATCATCATCTGGAGAGCCGTGGATTGCTTCTAGTATAAAATGCTTTTTCACGATCAGTAACTGTTGATGTTTCGTTTTGGCCTCGGGATGGATTTCGCCATGCTGTTCCTTGCGGGCGATACATAATGGAGCTCATGAAGTCAAGTTAAAAAGCTTCACTGGTTGTTAACACAAGTAGTTTTCTTTCCAGTATCTGTTTCTATGTCAATCATACGAATGCCTCGGAGAAATTTCATTTTTCATGTTGGCTAGCCTAATTAAAACGCTATAACCTCAAAAGTTTATTCAGCTCTCAAGACTTCGATGTTAAGAGTGGTAAATAGAGATCGCCAATCTCATCGTTGAGCTCGCAGGGTTGGAAATACGGCGCGCCAGGGTGGAGTTTCGGGGCCGGGGCGTGGTCAACTCAGGGCATGTGATGCCAGAGTTCGGCGCGTGGAGGGGACAGGCTACCCTCCCTCAAGCCGTGCGTCATTCGCTCTCAGTCATGGACCGGGGTAACATCGCGAACAACTCCACAGACTACCTGTTCATGTCCCGCGCTTGCGCTCCGACCATTCAACGTAATAATAGATTTATGATTATATTATGTTCGCGGTTTTTTCACACTTCTTCAATTAAACCTTTAAAAAATCATTCCATGTTTGACGCGATTGATTGTTTCCGAAATGATGCCATGTATCATAAACGTTTTTTTTTTTTTTTTTTTTTTTTTTTTTTTTTTAAATTTTTGTCAACATAAACATACCAAGAATTTTGTTCAATCGAACTTTTAATTATATTTTATCTATAAACTATATTATTTTATTTATAATTGAAATGCATAAATACAGGGAGAATGTGCTTTGGTAATGCCAAGTAGGAAGTCGTTCTTATGCAAATTATTTTATTAAACTGAGTGCACACGAGCGCGATGCGCTGTCCCTTAGGTGTCATTTTCTAGGCTGGGCGGAGGAATTTCCTAGAAGTAGAACTTTAGCAGGGCTTCAGGAAAGTTTGAAGTAACTGTGAATGGACTATATTTCGTGAATTGAAAACGAGTGTTTGAGAACGTGAACGACATTATTAGTGTCTGTTCGAATGAATTTGCTCGTCTTGCATCCAGTCAATCCCACACGGTTGTATATTAATATGGTTTAAACAAATGAATGTTTTGTTACTATATTGGAACTGAAAAGTAACCAAATAGAAGAAAAAACCCTCCCTTTCTGTGGCCATATGATTCACAGGGTAGCACTCACTATCCCACGTATTTCCATATATATGAATGGAAATCGAGCAAAATTTAAAAATAAAATATTAGGCACACTCGAAAGGTAAGTTTGACAAACTTTCGTAAACTTGCATACACATAGTTATTATTATATTGTTGTTAGCATGTAAATAGTTTTAGCTGAAGTTTATATAGATACTTGACAAGTTAGCTGGCTAAGCCAGTCCCGTGTTTAATTTGAGAGTTTAGAAATATTGGGCGGCATCAATAGCCTTGCGTGAGAGCCAGGTAGGATGAAATTGAGAAGGCTGTGGAGCAATGCTGAAATGCACGCCAAGGAAAACGAGACACTGCCAAGAAAATCCACCGAACAGAAGCATCTTCGAGCACTATTTTCACGAGCCAAAATACGAGCGTAACCCCGTCGGGAGTTGAACAGAGATCGCCTGAGTGAAAGATGACAGCCCTAGCCACTATGCCAACCGTGGACCCACGTTCGACTAGGAAAACACAACATTCGTCAACTTGTGTGTCAAATATTCTTCATTATTTCATCATTCATGCATCAAACTACGCTTCAATAAATTCATCGCAACTAGTGGAAAACATTTCTGTGTCCAGTGGTTTTATAAATTACGGCTCGAAAATGTGTCCCTAAATATTCTTTCTTAGAGGAAGGCAAGGAATGCAGCAAAGTGAAGCATGACAATACCCCAGCACTGCGAAGAATCACAAACGATATCTCGGGATGTCTCAACCCTCCAGAACAAGAATACCTTCTCACCCGCCTAACGGACACGCCTGTCCTTGAGAGCAAACAATACCTCCCCTACTGCGGCAGGCCACTGCCAACCATCCCCTCCCTTCACGGATGGTACTCAGAACGAGGCGAAGAAAATCACGTAGCTAGTAGGCAGTAGCACGAGACGGGCCTCAAAATGCGCAAAACATACCTACAGTTTTAGTTAAATTTCTTCAAATTCAATGCTGTGAAAATACTTTTCTTTTTTTGCATGATTTTACACAGAAAACTATAGCTGAATCTGCTATTATTTTTTTTTGCAAGTATTTATTTTCCAATCAACTGAAAATCATACGCAAAGTCACGCAATTTCATCATAAAAAAATATATATTTAACACAGATAGAATGGAAAAGTATAACCATAGCTCGAACGATTCAAGGTTTTTACTTATACGGGAAAAATTTCGTTTGATATATCTTTTATAGTTCCAAAATAATAATTATTAAAAAACCACTGTGTGTTTCTCACTCGAAATGGGACTATATACCACTCTTAAGAGCCGCCTGATCTCTTCACTCAAAAGTTTATAATATATTACAATAAAATGTTTTTTAATACGTTGTGAATTTGATAAAAATATTATAATCTTTTAAAACACTTAAATAAAAAAGATTTGAAACTACATTTTTAAGATTCACTGCAAAGTTCTTATTCTAAGAACAATATTAAGTTAAATGTCAAAACATGCCAGTTTTTTCCTCGGCATGATATTCCTTAGGAAAGTCGCGGAAAATATTTAGTTTGTAACGGGAGCCATAGTTCAAAAAGGTTCAAAACCACTGCCTTATTTGAATATTTTGTCGTTAGTTCTGTTAGTAAGAAGGTTGATATATAAGTTTTTACATTATGATTAACGTGAATTATGGGCTTGTATTTTACTCCAGCGAATCTCCTTGAAAAAAAAAATTGAACTTTGCACACAGGTGGCATGGGCTATTCAAAGATAAGCAAAGTAGGGATTGGCTTGAAAGAGAAAAACCACCCCGTGACCCTGAAATTCTGTGTTCGAAAATATCAACGTTAAGGCACACTGTCCACAATTGTTTTGCTAAAGAATGTTTCTGGACACTCGGTGGACTAAAGTAACTGCGCGGTAGATATGCTCCGGGCTAAGTTGATTAATTTGATGGATCTATGCGTCAGCCGAGTCAGACGAATTGGCGCGTACCATCTAAAAGGCTGCGTGAAATGGAAAGTCCCGATTAATGGCCTTGGTCGGCCAGCACAGGTGGTTGAAGGTCGGTGCACTTTTTAACACTCCTCGCACTCTGTTTACTTGTTCGGCAGGAAGCTTGTTTGTTTCCGGTAATGTGTAGTTGGTACCAAGGTGCTCCAGCGAGGCAGTATGATTCGTTTGCAGAGCAAAGCAAGCCGTAACACCGCCACAAAGCAGCAGGGGTGCACAAACATAGAGGGTTCAGACAGTCCACCGGACGCCCCTACTGCCTAATGGCAATTAAATGCACTGTAGGTAGTGAGATACGAGACATAATTGCGATGAAAACGGAAAATTAATATACTGTTGCAATAAGGCAGTCCGCCTCCCCCTCTCCCTGGCCCGACAGCAGCCAAAAGAATGATCCTGAACTCCGTCTACAAACTTGGTGAGATCATTCGTTGTCGAAAATGGAGTAGAAAATGCAGTACAATCAACGATATGACGTGAATATGATAGAGATTCGCATACATCCCTGAAAAAGAGGAATTAAAATTATTTATTTTCAGAATGACAGAAGCTACATGAGATGAAGCAACACATTCGTGAAGTGTTAACCCGGTTTGATACCTGCTACCTATGCACGCCTGGTAGAAATGATGGGGTGCTATGTCATAACCAACGTTTAAAAATTTTTATAAAGTAATAATTATGTGCACATTAAAGGAACACAAAACGTTGCCTTGGTGTCACTCTCAGGTGAAAAGTTCTCGAGAAAGCATGCCAGCGTTTGAAAGGGTGGCATTAAGTTGCCAAATAGGTATGAAATTTCCAAATGACCGGAGATGTTGTCACTCACAAAATGTTCATACATGGTAGATACCAAATTAATCTAACACTAGTTTCGTCTCATGTATTTTTGTAAATTTCAAATTGCTAATTCTAGTTCCCAATATTCAAGGATGTTTTTACCTTAATAACCACGTTAGGTTTTCTACACCGTTTTCCATAACGGATCATCGTACAAATTGTCTACCTGGAGTTCAGGATAAACCTGTATACCGCTAACAAGACAGCGAAGTTTGTGCCTGGAGTTCAGGATAAACCTGTATGTCACACCAGTGTTTTCTAGTGGTTGAAGTACTGCAGAAACCAAGAAAGTAGTGTACATCCTAAGACTTATAAGTTTAATTTTATAAAAAGGCACAAGATGTATCAGATCATCACACGGGTATTGCATTCCAACCTCAAAATACAATATTCGTCCAACATGTACAAATAGCTTGCAACTTTTATTAACAACAATACACATTATTGATAAATTGTAATTGTGTTTGCAGATGCTCATTTAAATGTTTTCAGAAAATAACCGAAGATCAGAGATGGGTTTCTTACATGACTTCAGTACATTCAACAGTAGGGGAGACTGGGTACGGTTATAACAACTCGAATATTCGCAAAACTATCCACGGTGTTGTGAGGGGTACAAGGGGAAAGACACGCGGCTTGCCTGTACGGACTTGATCGGCAATGTTGCGTCGCCCTCCGCGCGCTTTGTTCTCTTGTAGAGGGACCTATTGTATTTTGTCAACCTAAAGTAAGTATTTTTGATAGATTTCTTTCTTGAGTTGCTTCGTTAATATTATAATTTACGTTTTGAGATTTTTCCTACGTAATTGGTGGACGTAAGAGGTAAGTAAACAGTAATTCGTTTTTGTGTAGGTTATTTTCTCTCGCCTCTGAGCCTGTTTCACTTGCACATTGNATTCGACGAAGTTAAAAGTGGGAGTTCTTTGAGACGAGTAGCAGAGATCTACAGAGTTAACCACGTCTCTCTGCTACGATACATACGAAAGAGAGATGCTACGAACAAGGTGCCGAGGCATAAAATATTAGTATGGGATATGTAGCTCATAACAGAGTCTTTCCGGAAGATCAAGAACATATACTCGCCAAATACCTCATCCATTGTGCAGATATATACTTCGGTCTTTCTACTAAATAGGTAAGAAAGTTAGCATTTGAACTCGCCGTTAAATACAACTTAAAGATACCTCCATTTAGAATTTGTTTTGTTTGATTAGATACTATTTAACTAGCTTCAGATTGTTTTTTAAATACGACGTTAACTTGAAAATGTAAAATTCTATAAAGTGATTAAATAAAAATTATTTACAATGTTACTAAAATGGTGCCATATTAACCTTAAATAATGTAAAAGTACTCACGTGTCATTTATTAGTAATAAAACTGATTGAAATGCGTGCATTGTGTATTATTTGTGTATATTTCAACTGACCCCCATCACTGTTACAACCGTCCTTGGCATGGGGTCAGTTGTAACAGTTGGCACACGTTTTGTGAAACGTCTCCTGTCTGGCAACTACTGCATCTAGGCCTATCAGTTTAATGTAAATTTGAAGACAAATGAGTACTCCTCTATGTCAAGCGACTTATTTGTTGTTTACAGCCAGAAGGGCAATGCTACGAGCGATCATAGCAAAATTGTTACAACCGTACCCAGTCTCCTGTAAATACAGGCAAGATATTTGCGTGTACACGTGCGAGCCGAACTGTCACTGCAGCCGCTCGCGAGCAGGTTGGGACGGGGCCAACTGCGCTCACGAGCAGCTCGAGAACCGCTCGTTCGGATACGCCTGGAGTCGGTTTTTCCGACGAACACAAAGAGAAGCTCAGTTCAAGTTGGGACGGGTTCTTGGCAGGTTCGTGCGTGTGTACGCTGTTCGCGATTCTCTGCCGAACAAACCGTGGCACAGTGGTCGCAAGATGTGGTACAGCTAATTCAGTTTTATAAGGAGAAATAAATATTATGGAATCCCAAAGACGAAAACATTATAAAAGGAATCTCAAAGAGAATGCGTGGCGTGATATAGGATGTGCAATGGGTCGACCCGCAGAAGAGTGCAGGAACAAAATAGTTTGTGTACTGTCTTCGTACAGTAGGAAGAAGAGTAAGGAAGCTAAGTCAAAAGGAACATGAAAAGGTAAGAGTTCTACACTGATATAAATAGTGGAAAGTTTTCAGTGTACACTTTACACTTTATTGCTCAAATAGATACATGTTTTCTTGTATTTAGCGATGTTGTAACAATAAATGGTATTGCTTATTAATGATTAAATTAATATTGGCAAGGAAGTAATCAATTAAATTTACATTTATTGAAATAAATAACGAATGAATTCTTTTTTCAGGGGTCTCAGACGCGTATAAAAGCAAATAGTTTGCTTTTGAAGCATTGCGGTTTTTAGATGACAGGGACGCGCCGAGGAAGAGATTAAACACAGCGAGTAAGATACCTTTAATTCAAGCGTATGTACTTTGCCACGGTAGAGACCCTTCTTTCACGCAGTAATCAGCTATTTCATCTCTTATTTTGTGGTTATAAGCAAACGTTCTTCTGGGAATATTTGTTATGTATATCATGGAAGTTGTTTGCATAGCTTCTCCGAGCCTTCAATTAAAATCCCGCTCTCTTCGCAATCTAGTGAACCGTACGGCATGTATAAATTAGGCGAATGGTTCCTCAAATAATAATGATAAAAAAATTGTAGACAACACAATTAATTCTGCTTCCTGAGGTTCCAAAAGCATATGTTTTTGTAAAACCAGAAATACTACACTTAGTATACCGAAGGCGTTTTCCACAACCCGACGGGCTCTACATAACCGAAAGTTGAATATTCTCCTAGAAGATCATGAGGCATGATCTCCCGGGCATGGCTTCATAATATTTTCGCATAGAGGAAAAGCACTGTCCGCTACGAAAAAATACGGGATATCTGCCCCATGCCCAGGAAATTCTTCTGGTAATGGCAAACCAAACGTGTTTTCTGAAAGCATGTTACATACAGTTTAAAAAAAAAACCATCTGAAGTTCTTCCTTGGCATTCCACGTCCGCAAATCTAAAATTGTAATTATTGTCCACTAGTGCTAATAGCACGATACTGAAGTTGGATTTATAATTGTAGAAGTCACTTCCAGAATGTATTGGTGCTTGCAAAACAATGTGCTTGCCGTCGAGGGTGCCAACACAGTGAGGCAGATTCCGAACAGATTCAAAGGTCGTACATATTTCATTCGAAGCCATAGGAATCTTGGGAAGCTGTAAAATGTATAAAGACTACCATGAATCAATGTATAAATATGTAACCATGTAGATTACTACACTTAATATAAGACTTGTGAGTGCATTATCATTAACAATAGAGTTTTAAGTGATTGGAAACAGCACTATCTTTTACACTTCTAGGTCTTACTTTATTACATAAGATGGGTAATATATAATCTATAGATATAAGAAAACGTGGTTTCGTATATGACGAAGGAACAGAGATAGATGCAAGGGAAGAAGAAGAGAGGGACCAACGGGACGCTGTAAATGCCAAAACCTTTGCCATCTCCAAATATCCAAAGCGAGGAAGAGGGCAAGAGCGTGAGCAGAGTTCTGCAATATTTTCCAGTGCTTTTGAAATATTGAAAACGACTACTGCTAAACTGAACACACCTCCCCCAGAAAACGACGAGGTAGCATAATTTGTTACGGTTGTAGCTTCGAAAGTTAAAGAGTTACTCCCCGGAAACTAGGAAAGTGGTTGAGCATGCAGTATTTGACATCATCATGAAAGCGGATACAAGTTACTACGAACGGCCTACTGGAAATTTTATTTTCTTTGCGGCTACCAAAAACTATTTTCTGCACACGTAAACAACTTTATGTCACATCATTCAACTCCCGTATTTCAACAGTCACATCCTCCACAACCCCATTTACCTCAGTTGAACCATGAACAAAAATCGCAATCACAGCAAGCCTTTTCTATTTCGCCTGGCCAAGCTCCGGCGTGCTCTACAACCATACAATCTGAAGAGATGCTGGCTGCACTGCCCATATCGTCTTCCTCACAACATTCACAGGATTCAGCATCTTCGGAAGGTTTTAACGATTACATTTGAAGTGTAAGTCCTATGGTGACATTGCTTATTAATAATTAATATTTTAATGCAATTATTTGGCAAATATTATAGTTAAACTCTTGAAATTATGTACTTTATTCGAGTGTAAGATTCCTTGCATATATTAAGTAAATAGTGATTATATTGGCTCTGAAAGTTAGCACATAAAAGCAAATAATTTTAACGACTAGTCCAGCAGTATGCACTACATTTAAATCCTCTTCCAGGTGATCACGTACTACATATGTTATGTTTTAAGTTTTCCTATTAAATTGCGGCACGGAAATAACTATTCACTTGTAATAAACCGTGTTTAGTGAAAGTAAATTTGTAGCTGTTATTTAATTCATGTTACCTTGACGTATCCACTCGATTCTTGAACAAGCGCATCACAAACTTCTGGTATTATTCGTCCGATGGATTGCTTTGACATTCTGAACAAATATTGCAGGCTTGTGTATGAATCTCCCGTGGCTAGGTACCGAAGTGTTACAGCTAACCTGCAGTCACACAATTAATATTACCAAAAATGATTCTACATTGCAAAATATTTACATTACCTAACCACTAAACATAATTACAAACATTTGGAGAGCCACATCAGCTTACCTCTCTTGAGCCGAGATCGGAGAACGACAGTATGTCAGTCTTGAAATTTTGGATCCTATTTGGATCAGTAAATTCTCGACAGCGGTCGGCGACATTCTCGTGAAATGTTTGTATTGTCTACTAATGGAGCGGGACCTCGTGTCCAGCGTCAGTTCCGAGCCAGCCCGTTTTTTTATACAACTATGTGCGCAACTGACGTTGGGGTTTCCTCTTCTTCCCCTTATTTTCCAACAAATGAGTCATCAATGAAGCCACGCTACTGATCGCAATCATAGCTAAGATTTTCTCGAGAGAAGACATCGTGGCCAAAGCTTAGAATAAACTGGAATGATTGTATGCCGTTTGCTCGTGAACCTGGCTCAGCACCACGGTTCGGCTCGCACACGCACCTTAAGTGGATTGATAGAAGTGAGAGGAATTCATAGCAGAAGAGCACGTAAGGAGTCTACAGTAAGAAAGCCAAGATCATCAAGTTCCTGGTATCATTCCAGTATAAATCGCAAACGAATCCAGGTATGCAGAAAGGTTTCAGCTTATCTGGTATATCAGAGAGGCGAGTTTGAAGGCATCAGCTTTTGCTTCTAAGAGAGGAAAAGCCCGCGAAATGTGAGATGAATCGAAAATAAAAACCGTGCTCTCTCCTCTGAAACCTTAAAAACTGTGCATGATCACATAACACCTTTTCTTGGTTACACTATCTACTACTCCTCTCGTGAACACGTTTCTTTAGATGCCAGGCTAAATGTGCAAAAGGTGTTTGATCTGTGCAAGGAAAAATATCCTGGTTATCAAGTAACTTACAAATATTATGTCAAGTATTTCAAAGAAAACTTTAACCTCACATTCGGATTGCAACAAGTCGACACTTGGGTCACATGTGAAGATTTAATAGTCATAATTCAGAGGCATGCGCTAAATGATGCGGAAAACAGTGTGACCAATGCTGAATATGTGGTTCGCAGTCCCAGAACAAAGAAGTTTTGCAGTGCCATGAAAAAGTGCTCAGCAAAACCCAAACACGATAATACTGTATTATGGTTGTGCTTTGAATGCATTCAAAATTTGCAACTTCCAAAGATACCAACCAGTTCAAGACGTATTTTATCTGTGGCCAAAACAAACCAATGCGTTTTTTATCTATTGTGAAGAGTTAGCTAGCAAAGGAGCTAATTAAATTTGTCGGTTTGTTTATGATTACATGAAATATTATGTGCCAGCTGAAGTAAAAGATTTGCGTATGTTTTCAGGCGGATGTGTCGGACGAAACAAGATCTACGCAACTCTCTGCTTCTGCCTGGCTCTAGCAGGCAATGACAGATTTAATAAATCTAAGAGCTATTTTCCTATGCTTGTGATAGGGAATTTTGGTTTAATATAAAGAGTGCTAAGAAGACCAGATAGAATTTATTCAGTAAGAGTATGCGAATGCCACAAAATCAATAGGTTTTCTGTGAAATGTATTGTTATAAAAGATATTCTTACGTTTTCAGTATGGTGGCACCAGAATTACCGGAAAGGTGGTCTATCACTGGAGTGTCAGGACAGAGCTGTTACAAAATCTCAAAAGGTAACATTTGATACTTAAAATTTCATGTATTTTGAGTGTCGTAACCACAGAATAGGTCATCTGGTAGCATCTAAATACATAGGAGGTCTCGTTGAACATACGTTTGATCTTTGTGTCCCAGGAGTAGATAACTGTTCAGTTCTCTTTGTACATGGCTTACACAGGATCAGTGGCCATTACGGTGACGAAAATGCAGGTCCTTCTTTGTTTGTGTTAAATTCCTTCCGAAGATGTGCCATTTTTATGAGAAATATTACAACTACCAACAGTTAACAATGATCAGGAATAAATTATGTATGTTGTGCGAAACAAAGACTAGCGTGAGTAAACAAACTACTTACAACATTTAATTTACTTTTTGGGAGACATTATCTACAAACAATCTAAACATCTAGTGTTCCGTTATGTAGTTTATTATAAGAATTACATGTCCACGAGTTAAAATTATTATAATTAAATTATTTCAATATATATTTTATTTTTCTTTACTGATATTCCTTTATACGCCTTTACTTCTTATAACCACATTGAAACGCTTACCTTACAAATGTTCTTGGTAAAAAAAGTTTTGTTTTGAAAAGTCGTGATTTGGGATATGAGACCTTTCTAAAATAACCGATTAATATATTTGCGGCGTTTCATAGCGGGTTATTCAGCGATGATACGAGTGAAGTGAGATGTAGATGGAGTAGCTACAGAGTGCAATGGCGGAGGAAACACGAGTACCCGAAGAAATCACAGACTAACGGTAAAGTCTGCCATATAGCCATCACCCCTGCACATATGCCCTTTCTGGGTAATGCGGGGGCATAAGAGTATTTATTTATTTTTCCTGTTGTGCTGTTAATTGCATCTTTCTTTCTTTTGGCCTTTGTCTGGCTAACGCAAACACGTAACTTTTCCACACCTTTGGTTTTATTCTAATACATCTCCATCTACGTAGTGTGGGGCGGTTAATCAGCCATCCACCGAGTTCCCCACTTCTCGGAATCTAGTCTGCTTTACATATATGCCATTGTATAGCGGTACTAACTACTTCACTAATTAACTGAGGCTCTCGATTCAACCCCTCTGTATCGACATTTAGCGGAGAGGGGAACCTCCGGACATCTATCGATCCCTCTCTCTCCGTAGTCAGTCCTTTGGCCATGAATCTTGTCTAGCTAGTGTTTCGTTTCCATTCAGGTTGTCTCCATAATACTTGGTTCGTTACCCTGTTATCTTAACTTGTACTTTGTTTCTCCATTCTATTAGTTCCTTGTTCATTGCACGGGTCATCCTAAGTATTATCTGCAGTACATCAGCGTGAGAGGAAAGGCTCCCAACTTATCAGTTGCCTGCTGTTTTCCATTACTTTCTTCGGGGTTATCCCCAAGCTGTGCAGTGGGTTCCACTACAATGGTACTTCAGTTTTGGGAAGGGGGAGGCAATGACCCCACAGGTAATCGAACCCGGTTCGACGTGGTGGGAAGCAGGCGAACCAGTCGCTCCTATCCGGGACCCACAGTATATTGCTTAGAATCATAACTAGCAAGCTAAAGACTGTTTGTTTGCAATGGCAGGGTGATTGCTCTACTTAAAAATAAACGCAAATCCGTCTTACCCTGGCCACTTAACAGCTTGTGCAAGGGAGTGATTAATCAGTCTCAACTGCGACTGCGCCAGTAATTGGCTAACAACGCGAGTTTTATTCCTTACCTGCGCCGGCACCAAAACCAATCGCCGACATCTGAAAGCTAAGGAAGTAGTCGCAACGGAAATTTCGTCAAGGAGATAGTAGCGGGCGTGTTGGAGGGGTGCTCCCCCATTCTTGGTCTCCTTCATCTCACACAATCCTCAGGATCTTTCTTAACCTTCACGGTAGTGAAGTCGTTTAAAAAAAAAAGCTTCAACTGGCTTTTCATCCTTCGCGATTTTTTTTTTTAATTTATGAAATTTGATAAGGTACTTTCTTTACCCGAACGACGAATGGTAACGTTCTCATGGTGCAAGTGGTACAAATTTTGCGTTTCATAAATTTCGAACGTTTACTATCGAACAAAAAAGCCCACTTTTTCAAAAACGTGCACACTTAAATTTAACCTTCGCCGGGAAAATACCAATGGACTGAAATGTGTCGCAGAAAGCACCGTGCTACGTCAATGAGCTGTTTCGCAGAAGAATGCACGTAACATGGTTTCTCCTACCGTGGTGACTGTTAACGCTCAACATTCTCCTAATGTTCCTTAGAACCAAAATTTTTTGTCAAGGCACGTTTCTTTGCAAAACAAACATTTTCGACAGAGATAATTTAAGCTAGTTTTACTTGATTTTTCTGGTATGAGTTCATCCCAAAATTTGCTAAAAAAANTTTTCGACAGAGATAATTTAAGCTAGTTTTACTTGATTTTTCTGGTATGAGTTCATCCCAAAATTTGCTAAAAAATATTATCATGATTCCATTAGAACCCTATGTCTTTAAAGTCTGATTTTTCTAGGCCAGCATCAATACAAAANAAAAAATATTATCATGATTCCATTAGAACCCTATGTCTTTAAAGTCTGATTTTTCTAGGCCAGCATCAATACAAAACTCTACCTTTGTTGCCAAAGGCACTAATATGTAGCATTAACAATCGCAACAGAAGGGTATGGGTTCGAATTCCAGGCGTCCCATTCTTAGGGTCAACTTTACATTAATTTCTTTTATGCACCTAGACAGACCAGGTCTTCGCATAACGGGAAGGTTTATAACAAGAATTGCGGGAAAGAAAAAAACCTCTTGGTAAAATTACCCCGTGTCAGATGGAACCTGTAACTTCTCGAATGCGAGTTACACGCGCTATCACATAACCAAATATAAATTTTTAATTAGCGTTTCTTTATTTAGAATTCTTTATTATTTTTCATTTTCAATATTATGTGATACGTATATTGTTTATTATATAGCGATAAATGCATACTGAGCTATTATGTGAATACTGTTATAAAAATCAGAATAACATCACTGCGCATTTATATACAATGTATAAATTCAAGTCACTGATAAATATCAACCACATATTTTATCAGATTCACAATATGTAGCACGTGTGAACACAAAAAAAAAGTTCTTTCTTAACCGATATTAAAAAATATGAAGATGATGAAGTGTAACAAAATTCTTCATTGCTGTCGGACGGTTTTGTGATCTCCTAAGCGAAGGAAAATAATTTTCGGACATAGTATTAAAATGTAGCATTTTACGTACGTGATTATTTTTCCAGGCAGAATAATTAAAAATACTTCTGATGATTTAATTTGAAATTGAAACCAGTTTCCTTAAAATACAAAATAATTAGTAGTAGCATTACTGGAAACGTAAACGACTGCGCATTGCAATTATCATATTTGTCAGAATCGTTAAACCTTATAACTTCTCCGGTCACCGTTTATTTACAAGAGAGCTTGCGTTTCTTTACACCGACAGAAATTAATAATAAATATAATGGCTTGTCGACTGTGATGTTTACTCGAATACTTTAGGGTATCGAACAAATTACAACTCGCAAATAGAGAAGTTCATTAGGGCCTATTGAAAAAAATTGCTAATTAAGCTCTGTGCTTTTTATTCTTACAGTTATGTTATTTTATGTGTACTCGTTGCGCCAAGAGTTCTTTTTTAATATTACGCTGTATCCGTAACTACCAGCTTCAAAAAACGGCAGATATCTTTGGATTGTTTTCAAATAAACCTGCCGTTCTTTTCGCTTCGTACCAAGTTTCAGTTATAATTGAAACCTTACAAAAAGGCAGCAATTTCTTATAAACATCTCATTGGATTATTAGCTTCACGAAAATTCGATTTTCACGTTACTCACTCAAATCTGTATGTAGCTTACGATTTGGATAAAAATATTACACTAACAATATTTTATGTTAAAAGTAAAATATTGTACAATATCCCGGAGAGAAAGAAATTACGAAATATTACAACTAATTTTAAAAGCTTGGATATCAATTAATTATTTCAAGTCAAATTCAAATGCAAATTGTAGTTAAAATTAAATTTAAATGGTTTGAGAAAAATTAAAAGCGTCAATGAAACATTTATTTTGCGCACCACACTACTTTTATTAGATAATACCATAGTTAAATAATTTCTGTAAAAAAAATTTANGAAACATTTATTTTGCGCACCACACTACTTTTATTAGATAATACCATAGTTAAATAATTTCTGTAAAAAAAATTTTAAATAAATAATCTAGTGGTTAGAATTTTTTATAACAATTCTTCATTAAAAAAAGACACTAGCGCACTTTAGGTAGTCAACAGTACACTGTAATCTGTCACTAACAGCAAATTTTTAATAATTTATCATGTTCTCAATATGCTAAATTTCAGAAGTTATGCTTAGAACAAGATCATATTTGCGTATTTCTACAGAGTATCTTGAAAAAAATTTCATCAATACTGTTTAAAATACGAAATGTTCTTAATTTATTACTTTGCCTTTAAATTTAACATCCGTACAGTAATCAGAAATTTAATCGTGTTATTAATGTTTAAAACTAACTTTACGATAGGGAAGTCTTGANCGTGTTATTAATGTTTAAAACTAACTTTACGATAGGGAAGTCTTGATTCCGACGTGGTAGATGGGAAACGCAGTTGCTACATTTATCACAAGCAAGCAGGATATTCACTCGTACATTAAACACCACATAGACCTAATCGACGTTACATTAATGCTTGACAACTATATAAATATAACACTGCTTTCATATACTGCAATCATATATCTTCCGATAAGCGTAGCTGCAGCACTAGCATTAAAGCTGTTGGTGCTGTAACTTCAAAGCTATTAATTTTTTTAAATTGCGTTTCGGCCAAATATAAAATGTTTTGTTCTTTACTGACACTTAATTTTATAAATCCAACAAAATTGCATTAAGTGACACTTTTAGTCACCTAAGAATTTAAAACTTCCACAAGTATGTAGATCGAAGCTTTTTCCTAGCACAAATGGAAACGCCTGTGTTCCTGCAATCTATAAACAAACATTTTCAGTTACAGTTAAATGAATGGCAAAGGCATATCACAGTTTTCTGGGCAACAGTACATCATATTGTGGTTGACACTTTCCTGTTCTCTACTACATATGCATTGAATACTATGGCAAAATTGGAAGATTCATTTTGCACTTTTTATCGACGTACCCCTCACTAAAATGTACTTAACTAAACAGCCTGATGAAACTGTCAGGAAGAGAAATTCATTCCCTAGTACCTTCATAATTAATATTTGTATTTACAAGATACAATGCTCCCTTAACTTGAGCAACATTCATTACAGCTAATGTGTTTTATACGGCATTCTTCACTCGCCAAGTTCAATTTTTCCTCAGTCTGTAACCACAAGAATGGAAATTATGTTCGAATATGTATAGTATTTCTACTCTATATTCCTTGTCATTCCAAGAATGCATATAAATGATAGCTATGTATAGATGAAATACAGGTTTTATTATTTCAGGGTAAATTATTGAAGACATGTCGTGTGTTTAATTTCGTCACGTTGCTTGACTGATCAAGTGGCAAAAAGAGGAAGAAAAAATCTTGTAGCGAAATCGTAAATCAAAGTTTGCCGAGGCTTATTAATAGCAGGCTTTTAAATGGCACTTTTAACATTATTTCCAACATTTGTTTGTTAGATGACGAAATTTAAAGGTACTTGGTGACCCGGATAAACAGAATTAACGCCCAAGCCCTTTCTGCGCTCCATAAAATATATGAATGTACATATGTGTGCATAACTGCATTAAACAATAATATATGTTTTTTTGTATCACGTGTCAGAATGCAAAACGAGCCTGTGTGTTGATTCTAATTTTCGAGACAACTGTGATGTACTTATATAAAACTTTCCTCGTAAACGAAAGAGGGGTTCCAGTGTTCTAATGCAAGTTTAACTTATCCGCCTACAAAACAAGATAGATTCTATTAAATNAAACGAAAGAGGGGTTCCAGTGTTCTAATGCAAGTTTAACTTATCCGCCTACAAAACAAGATAGATTCTATTAAACGTAGCCTATCCTACACAGAAGTAGGAAATTAATTTTTATGAAGTTCCTGTTAGCATCCTTGCAAAATTTCTGTGTAGCTATAAAAGCTATATTTAAACTAATCTGAGTGAAAAAAATATGGATATACTCACGCAGCTTACCAATTCACATTTCAGCCGGCTGCGACAAACTATTTTACTACCGCCCTCAAAGCATGAATTATGTTAATCTGTACAACATTTTCTCGATGAATCTGTAAGTGGCGTATTATAGTAGTCGAACTTAGCATGTAAAAAAACGGGCNATCTGTACAACATTTTCTCGATGAATCTGTAAGTGGCGTATTATAGTAGTCGAACTTAGCATGTAAAAAAACGGGCTACCATTATAATTATATAAGTAAATATATGAGAAAGGTACCGAGGAAAGTTATGCAGACATATTAGTATATTTACCAGTACCTTATCTGAAGTTCCAGAACAGGCACTAGACACATTCTTTTTCATACTCAACTTTTTGCTGCATTTTTCAACTGTTGTTAAATTAAGCTTTATTTTCATATGCGAGAAAATGTTAGGCGTACGAAAAAATACATTGTAAAAATAGAAATTTCTCAAAGAGTACTGAAAAGTTAACTTATTTTTACATCTACTGATCCACCGAATAAAATATAATAATTGAGTTAAAATAATTTTAATCAGCATATTACTTTTCATTGTAATGAGCTATTATGTGGCGTGTTGTTTAATAATGGTTTATGGTCAAATCTCTACTAGGTTCGCGGGTAAGTGCCATTTATTTTATAATTGTTGAGGACATTTTATTTGGATTATTTTAATGGTAGAGGTGGCTCCATGTTTCATTGATAATATAAATTCATCATACTCGAAGTTTCATAGAATATGTGCTTGGCTTGATAAAAAATATTTTAGCCCGAGTTGAAGTCGGACTACTATCAACATGAAACTAACGGAAAATGGATGTAAATGTTTACAAAAACTCTTTCAATCTGAGCTAGAACGTAAGAATGAACTAAAGTGGAATTAATCTCGTTTAAAGGTTGCCTAATCGTTTGGTGAAACCCTAAAATATATAATATACATTTAAAAAATCTTCTTGTGCACAATTTTACTGAAAAATATGAAACTGACTCTAACTTACTAGCATAATAGCTGCAGACAGCAGCACTAATACTAACAGGATTCTAAATTCTCACTACGCAGTCTACTTTTCAGCCCATATTTGAAACCGGGTTAACTTTCTCATTTATCACATTTCGGCAAGTGATGAGATTATTTGAGGAAACTTTCAATCAGTATTACCCACTCTGGGCTGAGTTCCAAAACGTTTGGGATTAGTATATAATGTGTAATAAATATATATATTTTTTTTTTTAGGTTGCATAGTTGTGTAACTACCCGCGAAAGTACTTTTACTGTTTTTGAGTAATATAAAACACGAAGGAAAGAAAGCTGATCTCATATCTAGACATGAGCTCAAAACTAACAAAGGTATTTTTTTTAAATATAAAACCATCCTATAATCTTAAAATGTGCAAAAACCATAGTTACATGTTTACACTTCCTTTGCTATTTTGTGGCATGCAGATGATTTTATTGCGGTGTTAACGACTAAACATAATAACTATGGAACCAAATAAAATCTATTATCATGAATTGCATTCGCTAAAAAGTCTACAAGTTAAAAAATATTGACAAAAATATGTTATTTTAACTTTATTTCATTTCTGAACAATAATTCAAACCCCCGGGGAAGAAATAATAGAAATGTATAAATTTATTCTTGGCAAAAAAAAACTATACTGCAGTGATGTGGAGCGAGAAAAGCGTTGATCATGACACACTGGTTGGATGTTCTGTTTACATGCCCCATACGGTAGATTATGTACCCTATCATTACATTTACATTTTCAACTTTTTTACGCCATGAAAAATTATAATATATCGTACACCGAGCTTCTATTCTTTTGCTTCAAAATTTTTTTTTTGTACTTAAGATGTATGAAATGCAGAGTATCGCAGTCCTTGCATCAAACTCGCGTTGGTTAAAAATTTCGTGTAAACGTTTAAAATTTAACTTAATGGCAGTAATCGCATTTGCTAAAACCAGTAACTGAACTGTAGCACTTACNCGTGTAAACGTTTAAAATTTAACTTAATGGCAGTAATCGCATTTGCTAAAACCAGTAACTGAACTGTAGCACTTACTAGATGTATTTCGTAGATTATGTTGAATCAGGGTATCAGATGCCGCACTACTATGGGTTGGAAAATTTGTTTGTGTAATAGCTTTGCCAAAATGTGTTGCCTTCTTTGTCACGCATATTAATACATGTATTTTCCATGCACAAGTATATATACAGAAAAATAATGTTATACTTTTCTAATGCCTATTACGCCTCTCGTTTATTACGTGTCGTACACAAATTCATCTTCGAGCAATTCTACTTCCGAAGGACAGAAATAAGAAATGTTACACCCCAACTCTCTGGTATCGCCAACAGCCATCAGGTAAATATTATGAGCAGCTGTAAACTGTTTGGGCTACGATGAACGCTATCGTAATGACAAATGGTGAGGTCAGCGTTCCGACCCCCTCCTGGGCTTCGACAGAACATTTGTTTGAAAAACAAAACGGCCCTACACAAAAAAAAAATTGTCGAACGTAATGCACTGCGGCACGGGCAAAGTTTACAGTTTGTGTTTACACGAAAAACTCCCGCGGGTTTGCTGTTTGCCTATAAATTGCAGTGGCGTGTGGGGAACTGTTGCAAGGTAGGCCGGTGCTTGCTCACGGCTGTACATTCTCGGTGCACGCAGCAGGAGCCAGTAACCACCGTGCAGCCTAGGGAAGCTGAATGCATTCCGACCACTCACAAGCGAGCAGCAAGGGACCCACTACACGCGTCCTGTGGCGTCAGCTGCCGAGCTACGTTTTACTGGTGGAAGTGTAAACTGGCAAGCAACAGGGTACAGTACACAGCTAACGACAGCTTGCCTTGCAACAGTTCACCACACATTGAAGATGAAGAAATGCTGGATCAAGGGGAAGACTTCAATGTCATTAAGCATGCCATCCAATCNGTTCACCACACATTGAAGATGAAGAAATGCTGGATCAAGGGGAAGACTTCAATGTCATTAAGCATGCCATCCAATCATTTTTAAGAGAATCTCGTCTGCAAAGAACTGCCAAAATTTGTGAGTATGTCACTGACAAATTGCTTCTAATCTGTCAAATTAGTGTTTATATGACACTGCGCGTGTCTGGCGGAGAATTACGGGAATAATTAAAATAAGTCTCCGTGGTCACGCAGTATCAAGAATGGTTTTTGAAAATTCTGTTGTGGCCGCGGATGAACTAGAGGATATGGAATGCGAGTCGGCTGAGACTATGGAGCCGGTATTCACGCGGCAACCAGGCACCTCTACGAAGATGGCTGACCGGGACGAAGTCACCAGCCAATCAGCGGCGAGGGCGTGTCTTGCGCAGTGATACACGCAACTGGCACGGCGACTTCTCTTCACGTGTTAGAGAGGCTGAGGGTTAGCAATTGCGTTACACAAGGCGAACAGTCTGAGCGGTGGAGCAGTAATGTAAGATTCTAGTATAAAAGAAATTACCACTATAATCTATTCGCGGTTTCTTAACAATTTCTGGATCAAACCTTTCAAAAATCACCCCATGTATGATGACGTGTTTGGTTGTTTCCTAAATTCCTAAATTTGTCGAGTATCACAAGTGCTTTATACTTGTGTTAACACAGAAGTACCTTATTTTTCGATAAATTGGACTTTCGTGTATAGGGCCTATTCTATCTAAAAATTATAATATTTCATCTATAATTAATATGAATAATAAAAGAGAGAAAATAGGTGTGTTGGTAATGCCTAGATAGAAATGGTTCTTATGCAAAATAGAATTTAATTGAGTGCTCACGAATGCGTTGCGTTATCCCTTCGGTGTAATCTCTCGAATTGGTTAAGCTTTGTATGCATGAGGCGAAGGAATATCACGAAAGTATTACTTTAGCAGAGCTTCAGGAAAGTTGGAAGTAACCGTGAATGGACTATATACTCAAAATACAACGCGCCAACTTTTAAAGTAGGTCCTCAGCTATTCAGTTTTTGCCTTTAGGTGTTCATCGTACTTTTACAAAGCCCCTGCTACACGAATGCTGTTGCAAGTGCACATTGAACTGTTATAGTAGAAAATAAAATATAATAAATTTAATCCATCACATTTCTACAATAAATAAAATTAAAATTAAGTTAAGTGAAAATAGGTTACAAAACTCTTATTATTCCTTCCTGTAAAGCTCCATGATGCACAACAGCAGCATCCCACTTTGAAAATTATGTTAAAATGAAAATCAGAAAATGTTGCTACAAAATATCACAACCAAATTTCTATGACTTTCCTAGGTTTTCCAGCTAACAATAAAGAAATTTCCAGTCTTTTTCAGCATCCCATAAAAAAATTCTACCAAAATATGATTTACTTTATGAAATGGATTGTCATAAAATTCACGGAACTTACAGTTTCTGAACATCATCGACACTACCAAGAGTACGTTCCTTGCTATTCTATTTTTAACATAACGCAAATTATTTTTCAGTGACCATCAATTTTAAGACAAATTCCTTGGGCTACTTACTGAGAATGTTTGGCNACATAACGCAAATTATTTTTCAGTGACCATCAATTTTAAGACAAATTCCTTGGGCTACTTACTGAGAATGTTTGGCCATACAGAAAATAGATTACATTATATTGTATTACAAGCTTGAATTTTCAGAATCTGTCACCGGTTTTCCCTGATTTTTCCAGGTTTCTTCTGATCATTTCAAAATTCGTGAATTTTCCAGGTCCCATGTTTTATAATTCTGTAGCAGCCCTGTCGGACTTGGTCAGTAAAATAAAAACTTAGACAATGTGGCCGATATTAAAACATATTCAAAATATTTTACAAAATTTTTTTTGATGTAAAATCATGGCAACTGTATATTTTGTTTCGCCTTCAAATATGATTGTCAAAAAGATTTGAAGGTGAAAATTTGACAGTATGGTAGGGGCTTAGCTTAAACGGACCCAAATAAATATTTTATGCTTATCAGTACTGTGGTAAATGTATTTCGATACCGACTACTTTATGAGTATTGCTGACAAGTAAGTTCACTTGAAAATTTCTGAGTCAAAGTGCAATCCGTCTCATGCAAAAGCATTTGGCACACATACTTATAAGGTTGCTGTGGGCCGAAGAGCATTGCCCATTTATTTACAAAGATCCTTGTTGCGTTTTAACTTCCTCTGTAGCAAAATCTATTAGGCCTATGAGGCTACCCGTGCATGGAAAATTGACATAAGGAGAATTAGTGATGAGAATAATAACGCTAATGTTCCCTTCCGTGAAATAAGCTGGATCGATGTTGTTTCTTCTGTAAATGTGGGCAAGGAAAATTTCGTTACCACCAGCAATAACGAATAGAAGCATATCGCTTATCCCATAGATGTTTTCGTGAACTCTGAAGCCAAAAGACTGTTGAATATGCATCAACGCTTTCGTCCGGGGAGCCTTTCACTCCATCTCTCTCTCATGAACGGCCTGTAGTCGTAATTACGATCTTGACAGAATTATCTTACGAAACGTATTCGTAAAGTCAGGTACTTACCCGAGGATTTATTTGGAAAAACGGTGGGAGATCTGGGAATCTTTAATTTAACACAAGTTGTTTATAGCTTCCACTGGAAGCATTTCCCACTTTGAGTCAAATTAATTTGGATAACTAAGTCTCATTATACTACAATAGTATTTTATCTATAGACACGCCTAATATTGCACTTTGAAAATTGGAAGTTACTTACATTATGAAATACACTTTTGAAGTAAGATATGCACGCAGAACAAAGCACAAAAAGCTTGAGACAAATTACAAATTTGAGACCGTAATCTATACAGCCCTATTCTTCATCGTGCATTAAATTCGTGAAATTATATTACCGTACTTATCTTTGAAAATCTACAGGTTTTGAATACCGAATTTAAAGCGCGGTGTATTTCTTATGCTAGAGATCTGCCGAGGACTGTAGAGGTCCAAATGAATAACATATTTACTTTAACTGAGTTAGCTGTTGTTGACAAAACCGTCGAAAAGTTTCGTTGAATAGATACTATCCCAAAACGTGATGAAGTGCTCTTATCTCAAGATTTTTCGAGTGCAGGTTGTTTTTAACGCTAGCATATATTATGGCCGTGTCCGAATTCAGGTATATACTAATATACTTGCATACTTCACTCACCTTTGGAACCATACTTGATGAATTCAGACTGGCTTTAAGAATGGCTATTGGCCAGCTAATCGCTCTTATTGAACATGTATTTCAGCGCAGAAAAATTTGATAACTGTCGAAAGTTGTAGGGTTTAATCAAGGATGAAATATTATATCAATTTGACTTACATAAAATTTATTGNTTGATAACTGTCGAAAGTTGTAGGGTTTAATCAAGGATGAAATATTATATCAATTTGACTTACATAAAATTTATTGTCATACTGATTGTATGCGAGTTTGCCATTTTGATTGCTTTTATTACGTTAACTTTTGTATGTTGGGCCTATTACGATTTTATTATTAAAAACTTGTTTTTAAGGTGCAACTCAGCTTTCAATTATTAAATTAGTTCAAAATTTTATCTCTATAAAGTAGTAATGTTGTAATTTTAGTTTTTAAATAAAATAATCATGCCGGTGATCAATTGTAACCTATAACTTACTTCTCAAAAATTGCGGCACGTGTATACCAAAAGGAAGCGAAAAGTATACATTTTCGTTTACTTGTGTACTTGCGTACTTCGATTTCAATTCGGGCAGCACCAATTGTGTCACTTCCGGGGACAGGTATGCATGAGTACGCACTTCAGACGAATTCGGACACAGCCTAAGTACTATAAATCATACTTAGTTAGGGAAGCATAGTTGGCGTTATATCCCAGTGACGGGCTAGACGGCGCTGCCTTAATTGAGCACAGTCCGTGGTTCTATTGGTTGTTGCCCTTTAACCGATGTCACCTACCTGCTTGACATCGTCAAAGAAAACAGACAATTCCACCACTGGACTTTCATCATTGGTGTAAGAGTACTAGTACTCCAAGGCGTGCCGGACATACTGCTGGCCAGTGGCAGGAGTCGGTCAAACGCTCAGTAACTTCGTTTGTTTGGTGGATTTGCTCGAAGGATGTTTACTCCTAGCCGCCTTGTTCCGCATGCGTAGCAGAACGAAAAGCGATAAGGATTGAAGTGTTTTGAAAGGTGGTACTTTAACCCCAAGATGCCCGCGGACGAGAAAAGGAAATTGATGCACGTACAATCACAAATCTGAAGGCACTGACACAGAATTTGCGCCTCATGATCTGGTATACGAGGCTGTCCGTGCATAAGAAGGAATTGTGGTAATTCTTCATGACAAATTCTTTTCGTGATAAACAAAAAAATTATTTTTGATGACTATGATTCAGTTTGTTTATGATTTTAAAAAGCACTTTTTTTTTTAAATCACTAACAAATAGTTTACTGGTCCTTACAAAAGAATATTGGTTTCTCCATAAAAAATTTGACTTGGCGGATTTCCACGAGGTATTTTGTTGAAACCACATAATTATTTTTACAGGAAAGATGTGTTTCTCAGCCGTGTTCCTCCCTCCACATTTCCCCCGTCCTTACTCCGCAGTCGCCAACATTGTCAGTTGACACTAAGGCTAGGAAAGGTCGTCACCGACTGTGGAACGTGCAGAATAAGCAGCACATCTAGATGACACCACGCTTTTTGTTCTGGACATAAAAAATTGACAATAAAAATACCAAAAGAATTGATAACAGAGTTTTTTTTTATTATTTTACGATATTACAAAAAAACCTAATAATTTATACAGTAAAAATTACCCTCTAATTTAGTGCAATTTGACCGCAAACTCGATAGGACTGCGTCATTAGAATAAACTAAAGGTGCGAATTTCACCACAGAAGACTCAGCGATTTAACTGCAAATTTTTACAGTTTTCAATTCTACTGGCGTGAGCACAGTGTCTCATTGTACAGCACTGATCTCACTTGTCGGTTGAGGTTTTATCACGCGTTGGTTCCCCGGGTGAACTGAGCGCTTTTTAAACGAGGCTTATAAATAAAATTCTTTCTTTGCAGCAAATTATGAGAAGTAGTTCCATCTATTAACGCCATATTAAAATAAGAATGCTTGAATTAGTCGCAACTGAAATCTGTTTATATTTGTTATACAATCTTTGGAGTACGTGCATAAATATATATAAAATATTAGATACAGGCACATGCATGGATACTAGTCATTCTATCCACTGCAGCAATAATTCTTATACGTAGTGAAAATATACATAATGTGCTGTGTTCGAATTCACCAGCCAAAGGCCTGGCTTCGTGCCCTATGAAAGTGCATTGGGGCTGTGCGAATTCGTGGTAAGGGCATATATACACAGCCTAGAATGTCCACTTCAACTAAGGGAACGAGCGACGTCCCGTTCATTTGCCCTACACTGTTAAAGTTTCGTTTTCCATTTGTCAATAACAGTTTTACAGCTTATCCCTGCTTTCTACTGGGCACTATTGTTCGTACACACAATAACAGTTTTACAGCTTATCCCTGCTTTCTACTGGGCACTATTGTTCGTACACACACTAAGGCAAAACAAAAAATTGCTTTAATTAATTATTTTTTCGCGTATGAATTGGAACATGTAACAATTCTGAAACGAAGAAGAGTGTTCGAAATTATACCCACTTCGTCACGAAGGGATCCAGAGAATGTGAGGGAGTTGTGGGTACTGAAGAGTTCAAGAACCAGCGAATGAAGGTATTTGGCAGTGAATTCGAACACAACAATGATGTACAGACAGGCGGATTTTAGAGGTGTACTACTAACCACGACGAAATATTTCAGATAAATTACAGTGGCTGAAATCAATTATTCATTTTCAGCGTCCGTAGTTGCCCGTCTACAACAGGATTGGTGTGTCACAGTTAGTCGCGAATGCATTCTGAAAAATGACAACTTTTAACTCAGGCCAAAAAAATTATAAATGTCACGGACGAGCGAAGATAAATAGTATCCACATTCGCCACGTATATGTTCATCATTTTAGTCCAATTTTGTTCAGTTTAGTTTTACGAAAAAAAATTGTAAAGTAAGTTTGCATAACTAAAAAATCTGAGTAATTTGTTTTTTTACAAAATTATAAACACCAACAGACATTAAAAAAAGTTTTTTTAATAAATTTACGACATATTTTTTAAAATAAAAATGTTTTGCAAAAATATGTATTCCGTTTTATTTTACATGTTAACGCAGACCATAGTGTAAACAAGTTTTGTATTTTTACGAACAGTTTTTTTGGAAACTACTTGCCAATATTTATTTTGTGACACTACAGGTAATTAATACTACGTTCAATATAAACAAGGAGGTACTGTATACTTCGAGATTATTATAAACATGGAGGTACGTGAACAGTTTTGTACATCTCATAAAACTATGTAAGTGTAGACATACAATATTTCACTTTTGGTGTCAAAAATAATTGCCAACTAGTTTCCAAATAACTGCATGCAAGCCTAAAACGAAGAAATATATTTTACTGTTCTTACCCATGCCAGTTTTGTCACGGTAACGTTAGCGCCAAAGTAATTATTAGATACCTACGAATTTCAGGCATTACTTGGTGATATGTTATACTTTAAAAGAACGTATACGTATGCACTAAATTTTTATTGGATCGTATTTAATTTGACTGGCCCTGGTTAGCTCTGCACCAATGCATTAACACTTCACTTCTATGTGAGCGAATCACGTGCTGTAAGTTGTCTACGGTAATTTTAACACTTTTGTAAGTACACTGTTTATTCTTTCACCATATGTAAAATTCCCATGGGCCTGATCACTTTATTCGTGCGTCGGTCAAGTGAAACTACATTTGTTAGAAAAAATTAATATTTAAAACTAAATGTGCTTATACTTATATGCAATTAAAAGACATAAGTCAAAATAAATAATTTCAGTTATCACAAATGTTAACGTAACACTTTTAATTCAACGTTAAAACCATGGAACTACTTCCCCTCCATCGTTACCAACTGTATCGAGTTCATGCCATTCAGTGTGCACGTTAAAATATATGCAGTTAGCGGCAACGACATTTTTCAAAGGTTGATTTTGAAAGTACTCAATTAACGGTTAACATTGTATAGAAGAGACACGGCTTCGCACTCAGTTACTGCACGAACGACGCTGGTTCAAGTACACACAGACTATAAAGTCTACTATGAATCATATAATAACATGAATTTTGCAGGTCGCTACGTATTACGTGCGAGATACTATTACCAAGTAGACCCGCTCCAGGGAGCATACAAGTAAAGAGTTGCAAATCAACAATATGACGAGAACCTTATCATATTCATTTGTTTGCCAAAGCAAGCTGCAGCGGGTTCTACGGTACTGCCAACGTTAGAACACAGAGTAAACTACAAATTAGCAACGTAGATGACCTCGCCAGCTGTTTTTATTTGTATTGTGACTGGCCTATGTTTTCTGGGCAATACTACTGATACGTCGCTGATTCACAGTTAATTCATATGAGAAGTACGTTTGAGTGAATATGAACCGTATAGTCTATTCACGGTATCTTCACACTTTTTGAATCAAACCTTTGAAAAATCACCCCATGCACGACGTGTTTGGTTGTTTCCTAAATATGTAGTGTATCACAAGCGTTTTATGCTTATGTTAACATAAAATTATCTCAGTTTTCAATTAATTAAAATTTCACTTATATTTAATTTATAAACTATAATATTTCATTTATAATTAATATGAAAAAATACCTGAAGAAAATACGTGTGTTGGCAATGTCTACTAAGAAATAGTTCATATGCGGGATATTATTAAACTGAGTGCGCTCGAACGCGGCGCGTTGTCCCTTTAGTGTGATTTTGTAGACTAGGTTAAGCTACGTTTGCGTGAGGCGGAAGAATAGCCTGAAATTGAATGGACTACAACCATGAATGTGAAACACTACTTTAAAGCCAGTTTCGTGTGTATGTTCATGAAAATACATGTGACACGAACAAACAAATGTGTAGGATTTTATACAAACNTAAAGCCAGTTTCGTGTGTATGTTCATGAAAATACATGTGACACGAACAAACAAATGTGTAGGATTTTATACAAACAAGACTACTACAAACATTAAAATTAAAATATGCAAATTAAACTTATGTTTATGCAATATCTATAGAAGGAAACTACATGATTGTTAACTACTGTATATTAACGTTATATGAACATATATCAAAGGCTGTTCACCGTAAAGTGAGCACTTTTGAAAACAACCTTTGAAAATGTCACTGCCCCTACCTACGTATATTCCAAAGGGCAGACTGACTGGCATGTACCCAGTAACGTTAGCAGCAACTAAGGGAAAGTTGTTCCATTAATTAGCGTTGAGTTAAAAGTACGTATTAGGTTTACATTTGTGAATACTTATGCATATAAGTGTAAGTGTTAGTAGATTTGTAAAATATTCGCTTTGCTAATAATTTTACAGCTTCACTTGACAGACGCATGAATAAAGTAATAAGGCACATAGCAATGTTAATTTTACATAAGGCGGAATAACACACAATGTGCGTACAAGTAGATCTTGAGCAGGGCTTTAAAAAGTGCTCACTTTATTGTGTACAGTCTTTACTTTGTTTAAATACGCAATAGTTGTTTTTAATGCAGAAGTTGTAAGACCGCAGAATATCGACTTCAGGTATCTATGTATAGACTGTTTCAGGGTAAAGTGAGCACTTTTGGGGCCCTAGTTACTTTTTTCTTTCAGGCATTTTTAATCTTTTAACCACCTTTCGAAATAAATACTGTCATTTAAGTAATAAACACAGTGTGTATATTCCACCGCACTCCGAAGTTAACGTATATGACTAAAATTAAATATATTATTTCAAACGAGAGGGCTTTCAAAAACGCTCACTTTACCGTGAATAGACTATAATGATTCCTTTGCCCAATTCGTGTGACGAGTGCCTGTATCTACGCTGTACGAGGTGAGTAAACGTGGTGTATGGCTCACCACGGCGGGGTGAACACCAAGGGACAGCCACTGTGCCAAGGGGGTGCATTCCGTCGCCAAGGGGGCCAAAAAACGAGGTCGCCCTTGTGGCGACAGCAAGTCCACGGCTACCTGCCCCCGCGCCCCATCAATCATCGCCGAGCAGTGTGGACATCTCGGCGACCGACACCACAAACCACTACCTGAATTCCGTCCCGAACATGGTGAACCGCTATTCCGCTCGCCCCTAAAAACTACGGCCTGACTGAAAACGGCTACCTCCGTGTTCCTCTACTATTTTCTCGAACATTTTTTTACGTATATAGTAGATGTATGTTTAATCTCAAAGAGGAATATATATATATATATATAGCAATTTCTCGGCAATATGGAATATAGGAATAATAAAGACAGTTTCCGGAAAAGTTACTAAATTTTATGGGTCCATAAATAACTAACCTGTTAAATAAAATAAATTTTTTGTTAATTTCCAACCAAGCATATGTTCACGTAAAATCAATTTCCTACCTGTTTGTTTATATTACAACTTACTCCCTACTTTCTTCGCTCTCTGAAAAATTGTCAGTGAAAAACTTTGTAAGATTTTTTTTAATTTTTACACAGAAAATTTTTTACTTGGTTATTTGTTATAATTGGTTGAAAACGGCGGGTTATGAGGCTGTGATTTTTGCCTGAAAATGTATCTTTTATTTGGGAAAAACCTGAAAAATTACAATTCGAACCATTATTTACGATAAAATTCAATGTAAATTTCTGCGAACGGAATTTGAATCCATGCATCAGCGTGATCAGATTTCTGACTATAGGTGTGCGGATTTTAAACCTGTTATGGCTTTTTCCCTTATTTTATTGAGGCAAAACATACTACCCATGCAGAAACAATAAATTAACCCATGTAGGCGTAGACTACACTGAATAAATTTAATATGGTTTCCTTGTCCGTAGTGTAATATTCTAATGATTTGTGCACATTATCCTCTCAAAAAATAGGTTAAACATTTTTCTGTTATATGCTATAAAACAATACTCACAGCTAACAGCGCCGCACTACCACTAACCCTCTGGCTTAGGCCTATGGCAGCAGATTTTCCCTTGGGATGTCCAATGTGAAACAAGCGTAAACAATGGTAATTTGTTTTGTTTTTATGTAATAACAATTAACATTATCATTGAATTAATTTTCTTTCTATTTGCTTTCTATTCTATTTAAGTTACATGCAAAAGCAGAGTTCACCCATTAAAAATGGGGTTAAATGATTCAACACAATTTCGCGACAAGGCTACCAAAACAATGTATACAAAGATAGTTATCTCTGATAGCCCAAAAATAAATATCGCATGAGTTAACGCTGCTAGCCAGACGTATGATGTGACTATTCGCCGAAATTCTACTGATCATTTGCGGTAACATATAGGCTACACGAGAAATAATGTAAATAATTTGTCACGACTACAGCTATTTATTGTAGTAACCAGTAACAACTTCGTAATCATATCTATGAAATAAAAAATTCCAAACCAAACATAATAGCATTGTAATTGCAACGATGGTTTTACCCGTTTTCAAATTTACGTTGTGTATGTATGCAATACAGTAAGAACTCCAGCATCGCAAAATCTTAAAATTACATTTTCTTTTTGAGTTTCAAATTATATAGTATTACAGGAAGTATTGCATTTACAACATACGGATGTTCAACGCTAATCAAGCGGGCTGATAACCAAAGTCATATATATAATTATTTTATAGATTACTGGCAAAGAAAAAATTATTAAATCAAATGAAAGTTTATTAATGCTTGATTAATTCGTAGTTGTAAGAATTTATGTGGTAGTCTATATGAAAAACAGTTTTATTGCGTCGGTCGACAGAATATACTTTCTTGGTGCTGGTCAAAGAAAATGTTTTTATTTCATATTTGTTCTCAATGCTGTTCAACTTGTAGGCAACGCTAACGTTATTTCCTCGCATAAAAAAAAATTTTGGTGGCTTATTTTTTACGCAGTGACTGTATAAATTACAATTTTAGTATTTTTGGGATGTACAAAGAATAAAAACTCACTCAAATGAGACAATTTACATTGAAATATGATACCAAGTAGTTACTGCAAGGAATATTTAAAATCAATCTAAGAAACGTTTCCGCAATTTTTTTTTTAAAACAGTTTAATATAAATTTTGCTAAGCATACCTCAAAACGAATCACGAAATAACCTTTCAGTCGCCCATGTTAAATTTTCTGTCAATTATTTCGTTTATTTGATTTTTACGTCCCAAAAGCACTAAATTTGTGATTTTGACAGACATATGGAAAAACTATTCTATTTAAAAAATGTTATGCGAGGAAAGAGTACTGAACATGTAATGCCTACAAGTTGAAAGGAATTTCGTACACGTATAAAATAATGAAAATTTTTATTACATATAGGCTACATGAGAAAGGAATTTTTACAGTTCTCCAATCTATGAAACCTGAAAAACAGTATCAAATTCGGAAGTCATTTTTCAGGTCTAAAATATTACTAATTCAAAACAAGCTACAACAAATGGGTACACCGAATTAAAAAAAAAAGACTGCGATATAAAACAAGTTTACCAAAGAATTTATAAAGCATTTGACATATAAAGTTGGTTAATTTTCCAACTTAATTGATTCACGTCCTACAAATATTACATGCTGTTAACACTTGCCATTACAAAAACCGGTTAGAAACGCGGCATCTCTCCCGACCGTGTATTCTAAATGAAGACGTTAAAAGATACGACGGAGGGCAAAATGCTTGTACTCGTTGAATTATCTATATCACTTGTACTTAACTTGAGTGTTACGATAAAGTTAGTTGTCACGGTATAGTATGCAAACAGGACATTCACGTCGTTGGAACGTGGTGAAACCCCAGCCGACGGGTTATGGAGCGGCCGGACCCTTTAAGTGACAGGACTCGTTGCCAGCCTTGCGATTAGATAACCCTGGCAAGCGTTCTCCTCACCTCTTCAGCCTGCTGCAGGTAGTCGTGATTGACTTGCTCGTGGTCCGGGCCGCATCCCATCTGCATCAAGGACACGTGGTGCTCCCACGACTCGTCGCCCATCTCCATGGCGACGGCGGCCTGGCCTCGGGAGGGGGAGCCAGGTGCGGGTCGACGAGAAGCCGTGCCGACTGGAGGCGCACGGCTGGCGACCACGCGCGCGGGTAAA